>JAESUZ010000036.1:0-95889 GCA_017311185.1 Proteles cristata cristata | reverse complement strand
ACCCGCAAAGTCCAGTCTCTTTGGCCTGAAGACTTCTAAAGGGAAAGCGGAGTAAAGACCCAGGTGGGAGCCCCAGCCTCCGCTCCACACCTGAGGCCGCTGCAGATGGGGATCAGTTTGCAGTAGCTGCAGCGAGAAGCCCACTTGGGCTGTGCCAGCCCCTGCTTGCCAACTGGGTCACTGGCAGTGGATCGGTCTGCCCACAGGGGCAGCACCCATGGAGCCCTGTGTCTCTCTGTCCTCCTTCTGGAGGCTTAAGGAACGTCAGGGCCAACAACTTCCACTCCCCTGCTTCCCTAAGGGCAAAAGGTGGCCCAGGGAGGCAAGGGAACCCCTTCCAACTCTACAGGGAAGAAGCAGAGATTGAGCAGGGCCTATGCCAGCGCTGGAGAGCAGAGCAGACCAGGATAGCAGTACAGGGGCTCTGAAACGACCTGTCATGGGAACAAAAGTCCACAAGAGTAGGCTGGAATCCATCTACATGATAACCCGAAATAGGACAATTGTCTTCTAAAATGAAGATTTAGGGGCATCGGTGTGGCACAGTCTGTTAATCATCTGAATTCAGCTCAGGTCATGAGTCACTGTCCTTGAGTTCAAACCCCATGTCCAGCTCTGTGCTGACACCTCAGAGTCTGGGGCCTGCTTCAGATTCTGTGTCTCCCTCTCAGCCCCTTGCCTCACCATTCAACTCTCTCTCTCTCTCTCTCTCAAAATAAAATAGACATAAAAAACTATTCTATTGAAGATTTGTCCAGGATACAACAACAAAATCAATCATATTACCAAGAGCCAGGAAAACCACAATTTGAATGAGAAAAGATCATTCATTTCTCCAATTCCAATGACTTTAGAATTATCCAAAGAAGACTTAAATTAGATGTCATTAAAAGAACACTTCTATAACCAATTACAAATATTTTTTAAAAATTGAGGAGGGGCCAGGATGGCAGAATAGCATAGAAGACGTTTTGTCCCTCTCATCCTTGAAATACAGCCAGATCAACTCTCAACCATCCTGCTCACCTAGAAAACTGATCTGAGGATCAACACAACAATCTGCACAACCTGAACCACAGAACTCAGCAGGAACACAGTGGGGAGAGGTGACCTGGGGGAGAGAGGAGCCACTGAGCTGTTTTTGCTTGCAGAGACAGGATGGAGATGGGGTGGAGGGAGAGTATGGAAAAAGTACCTCGCACAAAAGCACATGGAGAGAAAGTAGAAAAATGGAAACATCCGCAGGGACTGAACTAAAAAGGGAGAAAGGAGAGGGTTTCAATGCCATCGAGACTCTATAAACAGGGAGAGTGCAGAGTCTGAAACTGCAGTTCTGTACCTCTCTGTGCCTTGGGGGAAAGGGCGAATCCCCAAGAGCAGAGAGCAAGGCCCTCAAAGCCTTAGGGCCACGGGGGAGAGGCGGATCCCCTGCTGGGAGGTCATTTGGTAGAGGCTGTGCAGGCCCTCCCACCCCAGGCAAAGGTCCCAGGGGACCCCGGAGAACAAGGACGTTAAGGGTGAAGCCTGGCGCCAGATGTGTGTTGATTTTCCATAATCCCGAAAATGCTGCTACACGATCGTGTGGCCTTTTGGGGGGCGGGCTGGCACCCAGCCACAGTCCTAGGGCATTGGCAGCAGCATGATCTCCCGAACGTTCCTGGAGCCGGCGGCACCCGGCTGTTGCTCAGCGAGACCCTCCCCCAAAGGTCTGAGCGGATCAATCGTAGTCCTTCAAAAGTGAGGGGTCGGAAAACACAGCCACACCTGATATAAAACTCAGGAGGAAGGTGCCGTCTGGCAACCTGACAGCATGGTCACAGACAGTGCAAAAACAGGGAGTGGATAAAAGCCGGAGACGAAGGGGGAGTGTGGGATTCCTAGTCCACCAGAGCCCAGACTTCTGATACTAGAGACCTGGTAGCCGGGTGACGCCATTGTCACCCTTCCTGCGCATGCGCATATACGCCCAAAGGTGCCTCAAGAACCCACACTGTGGTGGCCCGGTGAGCTCAGCATCGCCATCTAGTGGAGAAAGGAGCCGCTCCACTGAGCCCACCCAATTGGGTAAACCTCACTCTTTAGGAATAGGAGTCTCTTCTCCTGCTTAGTTTACAGACTAGAAAGTGTTTCATAGATTGACTTCTAGGGGAAACTGATGTAATTCCCATCGTACTTTGGTCTGTTTCCTGGTCCAGTCTGTTTGCTGTCTTGAATACATCAACCATGAGAGCATGACCAGAGCCAAAGGTGGAAGCCTCACCGCCTGAGCCAGACAGCTATCCCCTTTGTTTTATGTAAACTCTAACCCCATCGTTGGGTTTGAACTTATGAGCCAGCGATCGAGTCACAAGCTCCACCGACAGACAGACAGGTGATGTCTCACCCCAAATTGAAAATGTCTGAAATCAGAGTATGTTCTCGGAAAATGGTAATCACTCTAGAAATTAATAACAGAAAGACATTAGAAAAATCTCTAGAAGATTGGAAAGTAAAATACCTATTTTGAAATAATCTATGGGTCAAAGTTCAAGTTTCAGGAAATTTTATAAGCACAGAATTTGGGTGGTTAGATGGCTCGGTCAGTGAGCATTCGACTAGATCTCAGGCAGGTCGTGATCTCAGGCTCATGGGACTCATACCCAAGGCAGGCAGACGGCAAAGGACTCTGACACCAGGCACAGTGCTCAGCAAGGAGGAGTTGGGAGTAGAGCCCAGGGGCCCTGCTCAGCCCTGTTGCCTGGGGGGCTCAGCTGGGCCTTGGGAAACAGGATGCTGTGCTCAGGGGGTTCTCCAGGATGGGTTTTGAGTGTGTTTCTAAGGTCAGGCACTAAGGACCAGAGGCTAATTATGAAACATTCTTTCCTTTTATTTTCAAAGTTTTCTTTTATTGAGGAAACTTTATCCTTGATGCTCCAATTCATGACCCTGAGTTCAAGGGTGTCATCCTGTACTAACTGAGCCAGCCAGGCACCCCCATCCCTTCCTTATTGTAGGCAAGACAGTGGCCCGACTCTCAGGCAACAGAAGGTTCCCCAGGAGGCTTAAGCAGCCTCCCAGACTCCCCAAGGCTACTCTCTGGATGCAGCAAACAGCCATGAGGGACTTGTATTGGATGTACCAACAGTAACATCCAGACATGTGCAAAGGGTGTATGATTGATAAATTAGAGCGGAATCCGCTTATCCCTGTGATAGCGTTCTGCCTCATTACATCGTTCTTAGGTAGAATAGCAATGGTCAGCTTCCCCAGAGTCCCTTCTTATTGACACCTTCCTGCTCAATCCCTGGGAAGGGCATGGCTGAGGCACCGTCCAAGGAGCTAATGTCCAGCATCGTATCCCAGGGCTTGGGAGCTGGGATCTTGCAGTTGTGTTTGCTCTCTTTCCATTCTTAACAAGGAGCATTACTAACAAGGAAGAGGTGGACAGGGCTGCAGGGAGTGTGGAGGGGCCTTCATCGCCCTCACTTAGGGCAGTCATGGTGCTGGAGATACCACTGCAGGAAGTGACTCCATGGTCAGATGACCAAGACCAGGCTACCCACCAGCAGTGTGTAGTGAAGGATGGTGAGGAAAACAGCCTTGGGATTGTGGTAAAAAAGACCCCTCAGAGATGTCCACATCCTTGTATCTAGAACCTGTGACTATATCAATGGTAAAGGGATTTACAAATTAAGTTAAGGATTAAGTGATTGTGAAATTATGGTGGTTTATCCGGGTGGGCCAAAATAATTACAAGGTTTTTTTTAATTTTTTAATTTTTTAATTTAACAAATATTTATTTATTTTTGAGAGAGAGGGGCAGGTAGAGAGAGACAGAATCCAGAGCATGCTCCAAGCTCCCCGGCTATCAGGACGGAGTTTGACACAGGTCCTGAACTTGTGAGATAATGACTGAGGTGAAGATGGACTCGACAACAACTGAGCCACCCAGGCATGATAGAAGGAGTGACAGAGGGAGTGACGAGGGAGGCAGGAGAGGCGGAACCAGAGAAGATGTGTTGTGGGAAACAGGACACAAAGAGCCTTTAAGATGTTGTGCTGCTGGCTTTGAAGGGGGAGGATGAGGCCACAGCCATGGAACACAGGCGGCCTCCAAGGGCACAACATGAAAAAACACGGAAACAGACTCTCTCCTAGAACCTCCAGAGGAAACAGCCGGGTGGGCACCTCGATGAGTGTTGACTGCCACCACGAAGCTTACGATAGTTCATGAGCACAGCAAGAAGAAATTACCAAGAGGCGTTACCGTGTCTAATCCAACATAGTGTGCATTGCGATAGGAGCATCTCAGAGCTAAACATGATGTGGTTGGTACTTTGCAGGTCGTTTTTCTTACCTATCATCTCATGACTAAGAAACAACACTCGGGTGATGGCAAACCCACTTGTGAAAAGTGGGGGCGGTGCCTGGGCACTTGGACCACTTTTGTTTGTGTGAATGGGGGCACTGATGCGAGTGAATCTGCATGGAAACAGCCCCTTACCTGGGGCCTCGGGGAGGGACTGACAGCTGCTGGCCCAGGTGTGTGGAGGAGGCTGCAGGTGGGACCGGGAAGCCAGGCCCGTGGACCAGGTGGAAGCGACACTTTGTCTCATCACCATGGGAGCCTGGGACAGAGTTAAGTGGGGGAGGCCCTCTGCCTCTGACCTCACGCTTATTTATGGGGAGGTGGTGTGTTTCAAGATAAGATTTGAGATCAGGGAGAAAAGTGGACTCTGCTGGGAAGCCCAGGGCTAGAGTTAACATGGTCTCAGCGTGTCCACCCCTTGCCCCTTCCTCCATCTCAGGGGACTAAGGTGGGGGCTTGGTTACTCATTTCCCTGGGAGACCCAGGAGAGAAGGGCCCCAGGGTTTCAGGTACATATCTGCTCAGAGAAATCACCTTTCACCAAAACAGAGCAAAGGAGGGGGAAGAGTGCTCTTGATGCAGATCCTCTCACGTGGTCCCAGGTGGTCAGGGGCCTGGATATTTTCCCTGGGAACCCCCACTTCTTGGGACATGGTGGCCTTTGTCCTGGCTCATCGAGGTTCAGAGCAGCCTGTCAGAGTTTCCAGAAATCAGGAAGGCCCGGACCCTGGGCCTGAATATCCTCTGGTCTTAGAGCTGGATCTCTGGCTCAGGCTGGGGCACCTGACCCCACCTAGGGTCTGGGGTCTCAGGAGGGCCCCTGGAGGAGTAGCTCCCAGGGGAAACTAAGAAGACACTTATCCTTTGTGGTTGATCTGGCAGTAAATGTTCCTGTCACTGTGTTGTTATTCCTGTAAAAGAAGAAGAGGCCTCTTAACCTCAGAAGCTTCTCAGAATGTGTCGGGATGACTTTCAGGTCCTACGCCCACCTCTCTGGGATCCCGGCTGCATGGAAGGTTTCTACTCCAGGCCCCTCTTTCCTCCCACCAGCCCCTGTCACCTTCTGCCCTGCTATTTCCTGAACCCCAAAGCACAGGCAGGAGAGGGCTGGGTGCCAGTCTGCACTCCCTTGGGCTTGGGAGACCAGAATATTCATGGCCCACACTCACCTGGTAGATGGGAACGGCTGTAGTCGTGCTGGGTACGGAGTTCTGAACAGGGGGAGAGAACGGGTGTCAGCGGGCAGAGGGAAAGTCATTCTCTGCAGAGGTGACCCCTTCTGCTTCTTGAGCAGCCTTCTCCCAGCCCGTTGACCCACAATCCAGTCCCAGACCCGTCTCTCCTGAACTCCCTGCCCTACTCTTCTTAGCCCAGGACCCCTGGCTGATGCTCCCGGTGCTCTTAACCTGGCCAGACTCCAGGGTTCCCCTTGGGCCATCTGGAGGCAGGGACGTCTCAGAACAGGGTGGGGGGTGGTCCTGCCCTGAAGATGGTCCCATGGTCATCCTGGCCAGAGCGGGGCTTGCCTTGTCCTGGCTACTCTGGTGGCAGCAGAGTGTGTGCTGTGCTGCTGAACTGGTAGGTTCCCTACCTTGTGTTCCCAGAGCCTAGACCCCAGTTAAAGGAGTGGGAAGTGGGCGGGCTTACCGGGGATGTGGAGCTGCTGCCTGGATCATGGCCTGGGAACAGAGACAGGAGTTAGCACCCACACTCCCAGAAGGTTCTGGGTCATCAGCTCTCAAAAAACCAGGAAAGAAGGGGCACCTCCCAAGGAGAGACCCACTGGTGCTGGGCAGTGAGGTGCTCACCCGTGACCTAGATTCCATAGGTCAGGGAGTACTGCCAGTTGGAGTCCCCTGTTCTGAAGCCTCAGAGAAACGGTCAGCGGCCCCTGGGAGTGACTGGCAGGAGTGGACATTGAGGGGCAGGACTAGGGGCTCCCTGGGCTGCCTGGACTGAAGGGATACTCACCAGGGGTGGAGGCTGGGTTCCCGATCTCTTTGTGAGTACGTAGGTGACCGGTCCTAGGAAAGATCAGGCTTACTTGTGAAGTGAGCAGGGAGAGGTCACAGCTTTGGTGTCAGAACAGGGGACAAGGAGGGTCCTCATTCCCAGCAGGGCTTAGAGATCACGTGTCTCTACCAGTGCTACTTAGGAGAGGAAGAGACCAGGAGAGGGATAAAGAAAAGCCTTTGGAGCACATCTGTCCTCAGACCAGAGGGGAAGCCGGGCAGGCTGACGGACATCTAGGGAAAGTATCCTAAACAGGGATCAAGGACCTAGGAAAAGAATCACACATGAGGACTGAGTGAGCAGAAGTGTCAAGGCAGCCAGCTGTGTGTGCAGGACACTTGTGGAGCCCGGGTAGGTCAGATCCCTGACTGTGGTGCCTCTGCTGTGGCCAAACCAGTGGCCCCTCAGGACAAGAGATGCTGAAAAATGATATCAGCCTGTCCTCTAACTACATCTGCCTGGACAAGAGGCATCACCCAGCACCTCCAGCTGCTGGGCTCCAGGGTGTGTGGTCTCACACATCAGGCTCTGTGGTTCCCACATGTGCCACTTTGGGGGTTGATCCCACCGGCCTGTCAGGGTCATCCACTCTCCATTGCATGACCTTGGCCAGGAGGACCATCCTCGGATCCTGAGGCTACAGATCCCCCTCCCAGGGCATGTGGACTCACAAAGCATGGGAGGCACGGGTCACTGAGCACTCAGTACTGAGCACTGCTATAGGTTTACTAAGTGAACCAGGACAACCCTGAGGGGCTATTCTCTGATTGTCCCTAATTTATCACAGAGGAAGCTGTGGAGGAAGGGCCCCAGGCAGCAGCTGGTGAGGAAGGAAGCAGGTGCAATGAGAAGAGAAATCTAGGGTGCAGTTGGGAGGCCCAGGAAAGCCAGCTCAGAATCCTGGGTCAGGACAGGGTCTCCCTGCTGATGGTCTCCCAGGGCGGGGTGGGGGGTGGGGCACACAACAGCACCAGTATGTGGGAAATGCCATCGTACCTTCCCATCCTCATGCGGAGTAAGAGATACCCCAGGACAGCCACCAGTGCCACCCCGACCAGGACCCCAACCGCAATGCCAACACGGGTCCCCACAGTGTGGCCTGTGGTGCTTACTTCATCTGAAAGAAGAAGCAAAAAGATGGAGGAATAGCTGAGGAAACCATGAGTACCTGGGGGGAAGGGCTTGGTTAGGGAGGAAGAAAGGCTATTGAGTTCCGGGTGTTGTGTTTTTCCCCACACAGTCACCACCCCCTTGGCTGCTGCATCATTTCTAGTTGTTGTTGTTGTTCTTCTTCTTCTTCTTCTTTGTTAATTTTTTTTATTTGAGAGAGAGAGAGAAAGAGAGAGCGAGATGGGAGAGGAGTATGAGAGTGGGGGACAGAATTCCAGACAGGGTCCCCACTATCAGTGCAGATCCCAACCAGGGGCTCGAACCCACGAACCATGAGGTCATGACCTGAGCTGAGATCAATAGTTGCATGCTTGGGGCCCTCGGTGGCTCAGTCGGTAATGTGTCTGTCTTTGGCTCAGGCCAGAATCTTATATGGTTTGTGGGTTCTGGCCCCATATTGGGCTCTGTGCTGACAGTGTGGAGCTACCATGGAATTCTTCCTCCCTCTCTCTCTGCCTCTACCTAACTTCATATCTCTCACTCTCTCTCTCAAAATAAATAAATAAACTTTGAAAAAAAAAACTTAAAGAACAAAAAGAATTGCAGCTTAACCAGCTGAACCACCCAGGTGTCTCCTGCTGTGCCCTTTCTCCTCCTCAGAGTGAAACCTTGGACTTACCCTCATCTTCATGTCCTCGCCTGCCCCAAACTGTGGCAGCGCCCACACCCTGTGCCCTTCCTTTTAAGACCTCTCTCTCTTCCTTTCACATTATGCATCTTCCCTCATTTTTTCCTTTCCATCACTATCAATGGTCTTAGAGGGAGACCCCTACCTGTCCACTCAACACTGATTAGTGAGAATAACATCAGCTGACCGCTTTCGAAGTCAGCTCTGGGCCAGGCACAGGCGAGACACTTCCCATTGATCTCACCTGCTGCTTCCCTGCCCTAGAGGGGGTCATCTCCACTGTGCAATATCAGCAATGAGGGTGTCAAGGGCTTCGGGAAAGTCGTGGAGGTCACAGAACTGGACCGTGATCAGACAACACTATATCTCAGATCCACGTGACATTACAGCTAATAACAACAACGTTAATAACACGAGAACAATAGCTGCTAAAATGATTGAGCCTGGAATCTGCTCAGGTAGCTGTCTCAGGATTTAAAGTCTCATTAAGCTCATAGTGACAACCCTCAGAACAGCCCTAAGAGCCAGCTGTTCTTTTCAGTTTTACAGATGAGGACACTGAGCTTCTGAGGGCGAGTGTCTTCTCTGAGGCCCCACAGCTGGCATGAAGCAGAACCAAGATGTTAACAAGATTAGCCTAATTCCAGAAATCTTATCCACATGGCTCTAGAAGCTGTGAAGGAGGCTCCTACCTCCTCCAGGCCTGTATCCTATTTCATACCTCTTGCCGGGGATATATTCAGGGAGCAAGGGGAAGGGATAGGTTGAGGGTCACTTACAGCTCACAGTCAGCCTGATGGGGTCACTTTTGCTGGAACTGACTGGGTTGGAGACTTCACAGTGATAAGTCCCAGCATCCTCCCTCTTGACAGGGTCTATGGTGAGGGTGCTGTTGTCCTGGGACAGCTTCATCCTCTCCATGAGATGGAGACTCTGGCCATTGAAGAACCACCACATGGAGACTCCCTTGTCATTTGTGGAGCAGGTCAGGACCACAGAGTCCACATATTCTATGACTGTTTCCCTGCTGACATGGACAGAGGGCTGGGACACTGGCTCTGTGGAGAAAAGAGGAGGTGACAGTAAGAGGTATCCTGGGGCCGTGCTCTTCTCTCTGAGATCTCGGCCACTCTGATGGCCCCACTGAGCTCCGTAAAGGTGCCCCAGAGGATGGCCCTGAAGTCTGCAGAAGGATGAGTGTCTTTGTTCAGGTATCAATCTATAAGGAGGGGGCTGTACTTCCCCCTCTGACCCTCAGGTGCCCCCCTGGCCCTCTGTCATCTGTATGGTCTGCCTGGACATCTCTGTGGTATGAGCACCTCACACTCTTAGCCCATGTGTCCAGCATCCTCATCATCACGTGGAATTTTCCCCATAGACTCCTGTGAGATTCTTTCCTTGAACTTTTGTGACTTTAACAGATCATGCCTCACTCCTTATACTTATACACATACTTACTGTGTATGTTGGGGAGGAAGGCATGCAGCCCCCTGTCTCTGTGTCCAAGGCAGCTTTATATAAAGGAGCAAGGCACTTACACTGTTATAACTTATTGGGAAGTGAGAGCAGCCCACCCAATCTTCATTACCTTAGGAATTGAAGGGTTTTCAATTTACAGGATTTCTCAGTCTGAAAAAGACTTTTACATCTGTGGATTGTGAAAAATGTCCTTAGAGATGTGGTTACTGTGTACACAATACTGGTACCCTTATAAATAGAAGGAAACGATTGCAACAGAATAAAGGCTTTATATGAAACACCCCCAGCTAGCATCATACCCGATGGTGAAACCCGGAAAGTGTTTCCTCAAGATCCGGTAGAACATAAACCTGCCACTTTCACCACCCGTGTTCAACAGAGAACAGGAGTCCAAGCCAAAATAATTAGGACAAAAAGAATACAATGCAATCAAATTGGAAAGGAATAAGTATAATTAATCTGCTTGTAGATTACTGAAATGATATCTAAAAAACTCTAGAAATTCTGCAAAAACTGTTGAACTAATCAACAATTTCAACAAACTTGAAGGATACAAAATCAATATGCAAAAATCACTTATGTTGCTATACAATAAAATGAAATACCTTCCCTCCCCCAAATCAAGAAAACAGCTTCCTTTACAATAACATTAAAAAGAATAAAATACTTAGGAATGAGCTAATGAGGTAATAGACTATACATGGAAAACTGTAAAATGTTGCTGAAAGAAATTACAGAAGACACAAATGAAGGGAAAGATATCCCATGTTCATGGATGATGAGACTTAATATTGTTAAGATGACAATACTACCCAAAGAGACCCAGAGATTCAATGGAATCCTATCAAATTCTTTTAAGATTTTATTTTCAAGTAATCTCTGTACGCAACATGGGGCTTGGACATACAGCCCTGAGATTAAGAGTCGCATGCTCCACTTATTGAGCCAACCAGGTGTCCCCCTATCAAATTCTTAAGAAAATATTTTGCAGGAGTAGAAATTTCCAAAAATTCACCTGGAATCTCAGGGGCCTCGAATGGCCAAAATTATTTTGAAAGAGAACAAAGGTGGAGGATTCCTACTTCTTGACTACAAAGCTACAGCAATCAAAATAAATTGGGCCTGGTATATAGATCGTGATAGAGACCAATGGGATACAACAGGCACCTCAGAAACAAACCCAGATATGTATGGTCCAACGATTTTCAATAAGGTTGTCATGACCATTCGATGGAGAAAAAAAATGCTATTCAATAAATGGTCTTTGAAACACTGGATACCCATGCAAATACCCTCACCTTACATCATGTAGAAAAACTAACTTAAAATAGATCAAACATCTAAACATAAGAGTCAAAAGTGTAAAAGTCTTAGAAGATCACATAAAGCAAAATCTTATTGAAACTGGATTTCCCAATGATTATTAGATATGACACCCAAGAAAGACAACAAAAGAATAAATAGATGAACTGGATTGCATTGAAATAGAAAACTTCTGTGCACCAAAAGGCACAATTAAGAAAGTGATGGTAGCAGTTAAGGAATGAACAGGACTCAGGAATGAAATATATAGCATAGAGTTAAAGTCAATGGTATTTTAATTTATTATTTTATTAATTTTTAAAGGTTTTGTTAAGATTAATTAAGCTCTACAACAAACGTGGGGCTCAAACTCACACCCCCGAGATCAAGAGTCACATGCTCTAAGTACTGACCATCCAGCTGTGTCTAGTCAATGGTATTTTAATAGCATTGCATGGTGATCGATGGTAGCTACATGTGGTGGGCATAGCATAACGTATAGAGTTGTCTAATCCCTATGTTGTGTACCTGAAACTAATGTTACATTGAGTGTCAACTAAAGTTCCTTAAGAACAACAACAACAACAACAACAACAACAACAAAGTGATGATGACCCGTGGATTGGAAGAAAACACTTGCAAATCATATCTGGTAAGAGATTAATATCCAGAGTATATAAAACGCTTCTGCAATTCAACAACAACCAAAAGCAACTGGACCCTGAGGACCCTTCTTTCTTCCCCAGCTCCAAAGTCCCCTTATATGTGTGGGGCGTTCTGGAGCTGACGGAATCGCCTCCCCACATGGCAGCCTGGACTGTGGGATCTCAGATCTCAGATCTCAAGATCTGACGTGAGAACTCAGAGAGCAAGGGGAGGGAGCATCTGCAGACATGTGATGGAGAGTTCAGGGACAGGTCAGTGTCACCAGCAAATGCAAAATATCTTCTTCTAGGCTCTTTTCTGAAAACCAGGCAGACCTCCACCACAGTGCTCAGTGCAGATGCTCCAGGGATCCACTTACCAGACACTGTGATAGTCTTGACTGTGGTCTTCCTGAGGCTAGTGCCAGGGTTATAGACGAGGCAGGTATAGGATCCACTATGATTCACAGTGATGTTGGGGATAAAGAGCTCCTGTGTGGATGGCTGCGGCTTCCCATTGATGAGCCAAGAATACTGTGCTGGTGGGTTAGAGGCTGAGTGGCAGGAGAGACTGAGGTTTGCCCCTGGATGGTAATAGGAGTCTGAGGGGAAAATGGTGGGGGTGTCCGGACCATCTGGAATAAACGGAATAAAGCCACATGTGATGTAATCAAGATGTAATCGAGGGAAGGGGAAGAGCTGGGTGTGTATAGGGGCCACAGTGTCCAACTGAGTTGGGTCAGAAGCCATGGCCAGCCTGTGGGTCTAGGTGAGAGTCATGTACTCAGACCCCAGAAGGACAGGTGTGGCCTGGCCTCTGGCAGTGTGGATTTGGGCAGAGAGACAGGGCCAAGTAGGAATACAAGTTACTCACAGAGAACATTCAGGGTAAACGGGTCACTATGACTGGCACTGACTGGGTTCCGAGTTTCACACTCATAGGGTCCTATGTCATTCCTTGTGACACCATGTACAGTGAGGGTCCTGTTGTCCAGGGACAGTTCCAGCCTGGTGCTGTCCGGGAGGCTCTTACTGCTTACTGACCACAGGTAGCTTGTGTTCTCAGTCTTAGGTTCACACGTTAAAACTACAGAATCCACATTCTCCACAGGGTCCGACTTGTTGCTTGTGATGCTGGGTTTGGGTGACTCAGCTGTGCAGACAACAGAGAGAACATTGCCCTGTGTGGTACCTGTGATTCCTCCAAAGGCATCTACAATCAGGGCTGGCTTCTCTCATCTGTCTGCCAACTCAAGTCCCTAAGAATAAAGCAGATCTGTGTATCTCAAGACAAATGCAAGAGGATCTGAGGGCTCGCAGAAGGAAAAGCCCTCTGCTCTCGGTGAGCCTGAAAGCACAGACTTTCCAAATGTCAATTACAGGGCAGTGTTTTGTCATGGAAGATATGGGGCAGAGATAACCCCCACCCCCAACACGGCACCTCTCCTGGTTCTTCAGGGACCCGATGGCCTGGCCAGGTGATGGGGATCTGAGCAGACATGACCCCCTGGGACACCGGAGGAAGCACAGAGGTCAGCTCAACACTCAGGCCTAGGACCTGAAGGGGGGTTGATAATGACTGCCATGAGGCAGTGGCCCCTACATGGCAGAGCAGAGTCAATGGCCAATTCAAAGAGTCAGGAAATGAGCAGGATGGAGGGGTGGTGAGTGAATGAATCCCATCATCCCTTCAGAAAGGCATCCTGGTGCAGGATCCCAGGAGGTCTGGCCACATAGGACCCTGTTCTCCTCCAGCAGGGAGGCACCCACGGTGCTCACTCCTTCCCCTGGGTCACTAGCAGCAGGAGAATCAATTCGTTTATTTTTGAGAGGGGTGGGAGGGGCATAGAGAGAGCGAGGACAGGAGATCCAAAGCAGGCTCTGCCCAAACAGCAGAGAGTCCAGTGTGGGGCTTGATATCAGATCATGACCTGAGCCGAAGCTGGATGCTCAAACGACTGATGCACCCAGGCGCCCCCACTCCATCGTCCTAAACAAAAGCAAGTGAGTTTGTTATACGTGGACCCTGTGCTGGTTTCCGGTGCAGAGTCGGAGAAGGCAAGTCCACCCCAGTGGGAGTGACTCCAACACACCAGGAAACAATCAATGATTTCAGGTCCAGCCCAGGGAGGTGAGGGTTGGCCACCTGGGGGGCAGTGGGGGCACTGCTGACTCACATCGTGCAGATGCAGGTCATTCAGTTGTAGAGTAAACACGAAATGAGCCCCTATTTGCTCTCATTGCCCAACCAGCATCCTTCCCTCGGATGGGGGAGAGGACGGGGGCTGTGCTGCCCAGCCGCTCATCAGTCTGTGTGACCCTGAGCCAGTGACTGTATCTTCCCCCCCTGCTTCAGTGTCCCCCTAATACAATAGAAATAATGAAAAATGATCTCTACTTGCCATGCCTGTGAATTAACCTTTACACACCCTTAAATACCTGGCCCTAAACTGCTATACAGCACCTGGCCAGTCAGGTGGCCTCTGTGACACTTGCCTACCCAAACAAGACTCCCTGGGCCTGATTCTTCGTGGAGGAAGAGCCGACGAGAGCTCCTCTCTGCTCTGTTCCTCCCGGGGCTGCTGACCTTCCTCCGGCGCCCCGAAGTCTCCCAGGACAGCTGGTTAATGGACTGGGGACTTTATATGTCTGTGCTGCCCGTGTCTCTCCCCAGATGTTGATCTTGAGACTGAGCACAGGCTGGTGACCAGCTCAGAGGCTCAGGACTCGGGAAGCTGGGAAATCGCTGCTCCCAGTCAGCCCTGCCCAGGAGCCCTAACCCCACCCTGGCACAGAGTCCCCAGGTGACTAGAGTCAGGAGCCCCAAGGCAGTGGTCTGGGCAGGGGCCTTCTGGGCTGAGCTCTAGTGAGGATCCCAAGGGCCCCTCAGGCTTAGCCTGGACAGAGTCCTGCATGGTTAGTCTCAAATGGCTTAGGGTCTGGATTCCAGGAAAGGAATCCAATCTTAGAATGATTGTGTCCACGGTGTGTGTCCTGCACTAAATGCCCAAACCCCTCACGGGACACAGTGCAGAGGGGGAGGGAGGCACAGTCCAGGCCTGGCAATCCTGTGTGTGAAGTAGAATTCACCCCACCCGACACCAGAGGGGAGAGGAATTACTCACGGAATACACGGAGCTGTCCAGTTACTTTTTCAATTTGGACATTTCTGTGTATGTACTGTAGCGTGTAGTATCCTGTGTCCTCCAGGGTGGTGTTCTGGATCAGCAGGGATCCATTGTGATATAATGTCTCTCTGCCGCTGTGCGCAACTCCTGGGGTGATTGCTTGTGAGTCTACTGCATATGATACAATTTCTCTACTGGTGTCTATAGTTTCCCCTCGGAACCAGCCAAAGCCTACAAGATTCCCAGGCAGATTGTGGACACGCAGAAGAACATCCTTCCCTTCGGCAACATTGGGCGGCACCGATTCAATAGTGACTTGGGCAGTGGTGGGAGGGTTCCAGAAGGTTAAGAGTGAGACTAGGAGAGAAGGGAGAAGACATGGGTAAATAATTGACCTATGATTGGGATGGAAAGATGGGGCTCTGGAGACTGAGTATCTCCTAATCCCTCAGCCTTGGGGGCAGGTATGAGTTTGCACGTGTCTTTGTGTGTCTGTGTGTCTCCTACTGGTCAAGGTCAGCAGCACAACTACCATTACTTTGGTGCCTCTGAACTTGTAATTTTCTCTATGTCGAATACTCTTCCTCAGATGTCTGGGGGCTCACTCCCCCATACCCCCGACACCTGTTCACACTCAGGGGGTCCTCGGGAGAGGCCTGCCCACAGCACCTCCTCCAAGGACCCTGTGTCTTCACATTCTGTCCTTTCCCTGCTCGGTTCCCTTCATGGCTGCTCCACACCTGACCTCCCATTTCATGTCTTTGCCTGTCTGTCTTCCTCCCCAGAGAAGTGCGCTCAGGGAGGGCAGGGACTCTGACCTGGGCTGTGCCCCAGTGGTGGAGCGGGCTGCAAATCCCTGTGGATGGATGCGTGAGTGTTCCCAGGGCCCTCCGTGTCCCAGCGGTCATCTGTCTGTGTCTCCGGCTGGTGGGAGGGGCAGCGTTTGGGGTCCCTGGTCGCTAACCTCGGTTTCCAACCTTCAGTCCTCAGAGATGAGTAACTTGGGAAACAGCACTTCGCTCACCACTTCCAGATCATGAGATTTTCCTGTTGCTGAGCCGGGAACCCGCTGTCCTGCCCTGTCTGTTCCCATGTCCCCTCTCAGCGTCCTGTCCTCTGGGGAGACTCCAGCCAGTCTCTCTCGTCCTCCCCCCTCCCAGGGGATCGTCCCTCTCACCTGCCAGCAGGAGCTCCTGCCAGGGGACACGCCATCCTCGGGGAGGGGCCGAGGGGGGCTCCATGGTGCCTGCTGCCTGCTCTGTCCCTCCTGTGAGGAGAGCGTCTGCTCCAGAAATGCTCAGGGGCACTGCTGTCCTGACCAGTTGCCTCCACTGTCCTTCCTCCCTCTGGGCTTAATACCCACTGGGGGCAGGAGCACTCGGCCAGGTCATGTGGGCCTGGGCGGGGTCTCTGCCAGGTCCCTCCCCTCCCCTCCCCTTCCTTCACTCCTGCCCTCCTGGTCCCTTTCTTCCCCTTTGTATCTTCTACTTTCTGCTTCCCTGGGAAGTGCTGAGGCCTCTCCCGCCTCAGGGGGATTTCCCCCCACATGCGAGCGCTGCGCCCCCGTGTGGACAAGCACCAGCCTGTGGCACTGGAGTCCCGGGCGCTCCCCACGCTCAGGGTCAAGGTGCACAGTCAGCACTCCCTGCTGCCCTCTCTCCTCCCCACGTGGCTCTTCTCTTCAGAGCAGGAGGCTGGGGGGCTACCTCAGGCTCTTGTCACAGGGACGTTACCCCCACTGGGCATCGGGATCACCTGTGGAACTTTCTAAGCGTTGGAAAGCCCAGGTGACCCCTGGACATGCTGCTTCAGCAGATGGCCAGCCAGGCTGAGACCCCATGATGTGGGGGTGGGGCCACCTCTCCCTCCTGTACCCACACAGGGGGTCAGCAGATCCTGTAAAACGCAGATTCTGACCCAGCAGGTGTGGTGTGGACCTGAGATCGGCCTCTAACAAGCTCTCAGCTGATCCTGGTTGTCCTGGGCGGGGAGCACACTCTGAACAGCAAGGCTGATGGGGACCCGGTTCCCTTAGAGGACGAGCCTCGTCCCTACTCCGACTTGGCCTCTGCCGTGTCCTGGCCTTGAGTCTGTCAGCCCCATGCACAGAGCCCCCGGGTCCCCAAATCCAGGGGCTTCTCTCCGTCTGTAACAGAGAAGGCCAGCAGGGCACCGGCTCCCCAGTGTTCTCAAGTGCTCTGGGGAGGCTGGATTTACCCCTGGCGGCAGGTCACAGAGGTGACTCTGAGGGTGGGAAGGGGCCAAGCCGGGTGATGACTGGTGAGGGACCCAGTCTCCATCCCTGGGTGTCACCAGCCCTGCCTCTGCTTCCAGGGACAGAGACCCAGGAGTAAGTGTCTCAGGTGCTCAGGTTCAGGGTGCGAAGGGGGTTTCCTGTGTGTCCTGGGAAGGGAAGAGGTGGTGGGAGGTCGAGTGGCTGGAGGTTCCCTGATCCTGGAGGGAAGGTTCTAGTGAGACCCTCCCTCTACGAGTCTGCTGGCTGCACTGTGGCCGAGAGGCTGACCGTGCGGTCCTGAGTGTCCTGGGCAGCCGTGTCGTCTGGCTGGTGGACTTTCCTGTGGTCACCCTGCCTTCCCCGTGGGTGGTGCCAGGCGAGGAGTGAGGGCTGCACAGGGACCCCTGACAGATCAGGGTGCTCCAAGGCTCCTAGAAGGAGCAGACAGGACAGACAGCCACATGGGAGGACTCAGAAGTGTCTGTTGGAGAAAGGGATGGAAATCAGGCTCCTCTCCCTCCTTGGCCAAACAAAGCCAGCTTCCCATTTTAAGTCCCTGTGTGTTGCCTGCATGTCCCTATGTCGCCCCCTGGAGGCGATGCTGGGGCTGCACCAGGGATGCTGACCAGGTTCCAAAGGATGTGAGGGCCTGACCCCTGGACAGCCTGGGTCTGAGTCCCTGTGGGTCCACGGCTGCCTGACTCCATTCCAGGGCAGGGTGAGCCCAGGGAGAGGACAGGCAGTGTCCAGAAGGTTCCTGATCCTGAGTCGGGAGAATTGTCAACCCAGAGGGATGTGGTTCCCAGGAGGAGCTCTCTGTCCTCAGGATGTAAGGAACGACCTAGCAGAGGCCTCTTGAGAATTTGCAAGAGGCACTGGCCTGGGGGAGAGGTTCAGCTGGACACCACAATGCCCTGTTTCCTCATCACAGCAAGGTGGGGACTGCATCCATGTCGTCCATGTCCCTGACTTTGCTCTGGGCCTCCCCAGGGACCCCACCTGGGCTGAGGGATCTCAGGGCTTCCTTTTAGAGGAGGGGAGACCCTCAGCCCCTCTGAGATGGAAACAAATGTAGATCCTGGGTTGTCCTGTCCCATCCTGCACAGGAAGTTCCCCTCATTCCCCAGGACTCCTTGGGCCGGTGAGAAATCTTCAGGGAGCCGCAGCAGGTGTCCGTCTCCATGTCCCAGGGGCCCTCAGGATGAGGAGTCATTCCTGATTTCTCACAAGGTCAGGGTTGTGCTCTGAACTCCCGTGGTGGTAACTCCACCTGGGGTCGTATCCAGAATTGGTGCCAGGTCAGATCTCTGAGAGAAGAGGAAGCACACAGGCTGCCCAGTCAGCCCTCTGGGGAGAGGTTGTTCACAAGGTAGAGATGGGAGGAGGCGTCAGCGTTCTGGGAATGAATGGGTGTCCAACCCCTCACGTTGGAGGCCCCTGTCCTCCCTCCTGAATCTAGGAGGGATAAAGGCCCAATAGCCTTAAAGCGACAGCCTGGGGCACTTGCTGGCCTCTCCCACGCTGATGCCAGTGCCACTGGGTCTACAGGGAAGAGGCTCTGACCCCAGGCATCACATGGGTGACATGCTTCCATCGTGTGGTCTCCCTCATGCATACAAGGAATGTTTACCAGGCCTCTGTGACATGTCCGGCCCTGGGCTGGGTTCTGGGAACTCCACAGAGAACAGGACAGTCATGGATCCTGGGCTCCCGGCGCTCATCCTGTGTCAGGGCCACAGGCACTCAGAAAATCAGGGGTTTGAGGACTCACTTAAAATGGAGAGAAGGTGAGGCGCCTTGGTTGCTCAGTTGGTTAAGCACCAACTCTTGATTTCAGACCAGGTCATGATCTGAGATTGAGCCACTTGTCACCTCCGTGTTTGTCAGCTCCCTTGTGACCTACTTGGGATTCTATCTCTCTCTGTCTCTCTGTCCCTACCCCACTTTCTCTCTCATTTTCACACACTCTCTCTTAAGGAAAAGAAAAGAAAAGAAAAGAAAAGAAAAGAAAAGAAAAGAAAAGAAAAGAAAAGAAAAGAAAAGAAAAGAAAAGAAAAGAAAAGAAAAGAAAGAAAAGAAAGAAAAGAAGAGAAAAGAAAATCCAATGAAAGGCAAGTGTTTGGTGTTACAGGAGCATGTAAAGAGGTCTCAGCTGGAGCACTCCTGACAAAGTGATCTGTTGGCGAGCCTGGGCAGACACCTGGCGGGCTGGAGGGACTAAGGGAGCTCAGTGTGGGGAGTCAGGAGAGCGAGGAGGACTGTGACTGAGTGAGGCTGGCGAGGGTCAGATCCTGCTGGGGTGAGGGTTCGCCAAGGGGGATCAACATCACCTCCATCCAAGGCTCTAGTTTGCGGAGTATCTCTGCCATCCTCTAGTGGACCATGCGGAAAATGTAGGGAAAAAAAGTCCTATATAGTTTTGTATTTTTTAAATATGTACTTCATGTAATATTTATATATGTGCATATAATTTTTTTAAAAACATTTTTATTTCTAGGGGAGAGAGAGAGAGAGAGACAGCGTGAGCAAGGGAGGGTCAGAGAGAGGGAGATACAGACTCTGAAATAGGCTCCAGGCTCTGAACTGGCAGTCAGCACAGAGCCCGACGCGGGGCTCGAACCCAGGAACTGTGAGATCATGACCTAAGCTGAAGTTGGACGCTCAACTGACTGAGCCACCCAGGTGCCCCTAAACTAATTTTTAAAAATGTTTATTTATCCAATGGAATTAAAGACAGTCTCTTCAGCAAATGGTGTTGGGAAAACTGAACAGCAGCATGCAGAAGAATGAACCTGGACCACTTTCTTACACCACACACAAAAATAATCTCAAAATGAATGAAAGACCTAAATGTAAGATAGGAAGCCTTCAGAATCCTAGAGGAGAAAGCAGGTAAAAATCTCTTTGATCTTGGCCGCATTAACTTCTTACTTTACATGTCTCCAGAGGCAAGGGAAACAAAATAAAAAATGAACTAATGGGACCTCATTAAGATAAAAGGCTTCTGCACAGTGCAGGAAACAATAAGCAAGACTAATAGGCAACCAACAGAATGGAAGAAGATATGTGCAAATACCATATCAGATAAAGAGTTAGTATCCGAAATCTATAAAGAACTTATCAAACTCAACACACCAAGAAACGCATAATCCAGTGAAGAAATAGACAAAAGACATGAACAGACACTTTTCCAAAGAAGACATCTAGATGGCTAACAGACACATGAAGAAATGCTCAGCATCACTCATCATTGGGGAAATAAAAATTAAAACCACAATGAGATACCACAGTCAGAATGGCTAACATTAACAATTCAGGCAACAACAGATGTTGGCAAGGATGTTAAGAAAGAGAGTCTCTTTTCCACTGCTGATAGGAATGTAAACTGGTGCAGCCACTCTGGAAAACAGTATGAAGTTTCCTCAAAAAGTTAAAAATAGAACTACCCTATGGCCCAGCAATTGCACTACTAAGTATTTATCCAAGGGATACAGGTGTGCTGTTTCAAAGGGGCACGTGCACCCCAATGTTTATAGCAGCGCTATCCACAATAGCCAAAGCATGGAAAGAGCCCAAATGTCCATCGATGGATGAATGGATAAAAAAGATGTGGTATGGGGCACCTGGGTGAATCAGTCAGTTGGTTGTCTGAATCAAGTCTTGATCTCATGGTTTCATGGGTTTGAGTCCTTCATCTGGCTCTGTGCTGATGGTGCGGAGACTGCTTGGGATTCTCTCTCTCCTTTCCCCTCTCTCTCTACCCCACTCTCGCTCATACTGTCTCTGTCTCTCTCAAAATAAATAAACAAAACCTAAAAAATAAAATAAAGATGTGATACACACACACACACACACACACACACACACACACACAATGGAGTATTACTTGGCAATCAAAAAGAATGAAATCTTGCCATTTGCAACAACGTGGATGGAACTACAAGGTACTATGCTAAGTGAAATAAGTCAGTCAGAGGAAGACAAATATCATAGGACTTCACTTGTATGTGGAATTTAAGTTACAAAACAGATGAACATAAGAGAAGGGAAGCAAAAATAATATAAAAGCAGGAAGGGGAACAAAACATAAGAGATTCTTTTTTTTTTTTTTAAATATGTCACTCCAATATTTTTTTTTAATTTTTTTTTAATGTTTTATTTATTTTTAGAGAGAGAGACAGCGTGAGCAGGGGAGGGTCAGAGAGAGAGGGAGTCACAGGCTGAAATAGGCTCCAGGCTCTGAGCTGGCAGTCAGCACAGAGCCCGACGCGGGGCTCGAACCCACGAACTGCGAGATCATGACCTGAGCGAAAGTCGGACGCTTAACCGACTAAGCCACCCAGGCGCCCCAACATAAGAGATTCTTAAATACAGAGAACAAACTGAGGGTTGTTGGACGGGCTGTGGGTGGAGGGATGGGCTAAACGGGTGAGGGGCATTAAGGGGAACACTTGGGATGAGCACTGGGTGTTATACATCAGGGATGAATCACTGGAATCTACTCCTGAAATCATTATTGCACCATATGGTAACTAACTTGGATGGAAACTAAAAGAGAGAGAGAGAGGAGTTACAACTAGCCAATATGAAAACATCAGACATTAAGGTAATGAGAGAGTGTTATAAACAACCATATGCTATATTTGAAATGGACAAATCACTAGAAAAATACAACTTATAAAACTGAACTCCAAGAGAAAATCTGATAATCCTATAAATCCTTTAGTGAATCATTCTACTATTTTGGTAACTTTTTTCTTTACATTTTTGTAACTATTTTGCATTTTCAACCATACTTATGAGCAAAATGTGTGTGTGTGTATAAATAGTTTGTGTAATTCTACACTTAATGAAAAATAAGAGTCAAGACTAAAAAATAAATAAAATAAACACAATATTTATTCTTGAGAGGAAGGGGCTCGGATCAGGGAGGGAGAGGGACAGAGGATCTGAAGCAGACTCTGGGCTGACAGCACAGAGCCCCATGTTGGGCTTGAACTCATGAACTTTGAGATCATGACTTGAGCCGAAGTACGATATTCAACTGACCAAGCCATCCCAGCCCCATCAGTATGTTTTATTTTGTTTTGTTTTGTTTTAATTAACCAGTGGTTACATGTTATTGCATGTCCCCATAGTTTTTTCTTTTTTATTCCTTGGTTGTGTTACATTGGAAGGATGCAGAAAGTCCTTTTTTACTCATTCACTAGTTTATGGACATTTATGTTGTTTCCAAATCTGGGCTATTACAGGTAGACCTGCCAGGAACGTTGGTGCATGAGTCTTTGAAACGAGCATGAGCTTCCCTTTCTCTTGGGTAGAGATCCACCTGGGGGTGGGATGGCTGGATCACTGAGGAGTCACATGTTAATTTTTTAAGGAATGTGCTACACTGTTTTCCAAAGTAGCTGTAATTTTACTTTCTCACTAGCAGTGTAGGAGAGGTCAGGGTGCCCACATCCTTAGCAACACTTGGTGTGGACAGTCTTTGTAATTGTTTGAGCCAGTCTAATGTATGTGAGGTGGCATCTCAGTGTGGTGTTTGCTTTGTTTTTGACGGAGAAAATGTTTTCCATTTTCTTTTATCTTTCTCTTCTTTTCTTTACACTTCCTATGAGCTCTAGCCTCTTAGTAGCGTTCCCTTATATGTACACACTACATTTGCCTCAACCATCCATCTGTCGATGGACACTTAGGTTGTTTCCACATCTTGGCCATTGTGAAGAGGGCTGCAATGAGCACGGTGTGCTAATATCTTCTCGAGATCTTGATTTCAGTTCTTTAGGAGAAATACCCAGAAGCAGTATTGCTGGATTGTATGGTAGCTCTATGTTCAATTTTCTAAGGTCCCTCCAAACTGGTTTCCGTAGTGGCTGCACCATTTTGCATTCCTACCAACAGTGTGCAAGGGTGCCAATTTCTTAACATCCTCACCAACATTTGTCTTTTTTTAAAACAGAGATTGCTTACATGTTTTATTAGGGAGAGAGAGAGAGAAAAAGCAAGCGATCTGGGGAGACTGAAAGAGAGAGAGACAGGGGTGAGGGGAGAATCCTAAACAGGCTCCACGCCTAGCACAGAACCCAAGGCACTTGATCTCACAACCCTGAAATCATGACCTGAGTCAAAACCAAGAGCTGGATACTCAATTGACTGAGCCACCCAAATGCCCCATCTTTTTTTTTTTTTTTTTGATAGCCATTCTAACAAATGTGTAGTAATATCTTATTGTGGTTTTGATTTGCATTTCACTTCTTTTTAATCTGTTGGCCATTGGAGAAATGTCTATTCAAGTCTTCAGCCCATTTAAATCAAGTGGTTTTTTTTTTGTTTGTTTGTTTGTTTGCTTGGTTTTTTTCCCATCTGGTTATGAGTTCCTTGTATATGTTGCATATTAACCCCTTATCTGATATGTGGTTTGAAATATTCTCTCCCATTGGGTAGGCTGTCTTTTCACTTTGTTTTGTTTTGTTTTTTTAAATTTTTTTTTAATGTTTTATTTATTTCTAGAGAGAGAGAGAGAGAGACAGCGTGAGCAGGGGAGGGTCAGAGAGAGAGGGAGTCACAGACTGAAACAGGCTCCAGGCTCTGAGCTGGCAGTCAGCACAGAGCCCGACGCGGGCCCGAACCCACGAACCGCGAGATCATGACCTAAGCGAAAGTCGGACGCTTAACCGACTAAGCCACCCAGGCGCCCCTGTCTTTTCACTTTGTTGACTGCTTCCTTCGCTGTGCAGAAGCTCCTTAGTTTGATGAAGTCCCACTTGTTGATTTTCGCGTCTGTTGCCTGTACTTTGGTGTCACAATGTAAAGTCATTGCCAAGACCAATGTCATCAAGCTTTTTCCCTGTTTTCTTTAGGAACTGTATGGTTTTGGGTCTTACATTTCAGTCGTTTATCCATTTTGAGTTGATTTTTGTGTGCGTGTAAAGTAAGTGTGCAATCTCGTTCTTTTACATGTGGATGTCCACCTTTCCCACTTTTCTCTCTCCTTTTCTCTCTCTCTCTACCCCACTCTTGCTCATACTGTCTCCGTTACAGGGCTTGATCCCATATACTGTGAGATTAAGACCTGAGTTGAAACCAAAGTTTCTTGCTTAACCAAGAGTTAAGCAACTGAGCCACCCAGTTACCCCAAAATAAGTTTTTTTAATGTTTATTTATTTTGAGAGAGAGAGAGAAAGAGAGAGAGCACAGGGGATGGACAGAGAGAGAGGGAGAGAGAGAATCCCAAGCAGGCTCTGCACTGTGGGCGCAGAGCCCAACACAGGGCTTGATCCCATGAACTGTGAGATCATGGCTGGAGCCGAAATCAGAGTCAGATGCTTAACTGACTGAGCCACCCAGGCGCCCTCAAAATAACTGTTTCACAACTGAATAAGCATGATGCCAGAATGTGATGTGCATCACAGGCGACTGGCCAGGGAACTGCACAGACAGAAAGCAAGCTCACCCCAATATACAGCCAGGCAGACATCACTCATTACATAATGTTCTCTATCTGAACAGGAGCTAGTCCTCAAATAAGAGCACTGGATAGCATCATTGATCATACACAGTGCGTCCTAAGTTAACCTGGTAATCGGGGGTGACCATCTGTGTTAGTTAATTGGTTGTATCCAAAGGAAAAATCAACTTCTATCTTTATGACTAGAGGTAGTTTTATAAGCTGGCATGAGGTGCCCACCTACATCAGGTTCCTAACCTTCCCCAGAAACTGGGGATAAACTGAGATAACTCAGATAAACTGAGATAATCTTAGGGCACTATCTTCCTGATTATATTTGAAAGAGATGGGTCCTATGTCCTTGAGAAAGGCATTCCTGAGTTGTAAAGGGGACAATAGACCTATTTAGATGTTTTCAAGATTTACCTACATCTCAAGAAAAAGAAGTTACTTACAATTACACAGTTCCTAAAGAAAACGCTTCTGAATGGGGCACCTGGGTGGTTCGGTTGGTTAAGCATCCGACTTCGGCTCAGGTCATGATATCACGGTTCATGAGTTCGGGCCCTGTGTCAGGCTCTGTGCTGACAGCTCAGAGCCTGGAGCCTGCTTTGGATTCTGTGCCTCCCTCTCTGTGTGTGTCTCCCTCCCCTGCCCGTACTCTGTCTCTCTCTTTCAAAAATACATGAAACATTTTTTTAAAAATATTTGAAAAGTCTTCTGAAAGAAAGGGGGCTCTCTTTCCCTTTTTGCACCAGGGAAAATTAATTTTTCTGTCTTTTTCGATTTGTATTTACCCTGTCAGGGGTGACTGCAGGAAAGAAGTGGTGTATCATGTCAAATGCTACAAAACTAGCCTGAGGAGCGCCTGGTAGAGTGTCGATGACCTTGGTAAAAGCAATTTTAGGGAAAGGGGAAGATGGAAAGATGGATGGGTGCATCAAAGGAGAACAAATAGAAGCTAAGAAAGGTATCCAGAGAGTTGAAGATGTTTGTGTGAGAAGAGCCAGGACAAGAAATGCAAGACCAGCAAAGTGATTTTTTTTAATGGTTTTATTCATTTTTGAGAGACAGAGCAGAAGCAGGGGAGGGGCAGAGAGAGAGAGAGACACAGAATCCGAAGCAGGCTCCAGGCTCTGAGCTGTCAGCACAGCCCGACGCGGGGCTCGAACCCACGAACCATGAGATAAAAACCTGAGCCAAAGTTGAACACTTAACCGACTGAGCCATCCAGGCGCCTCTATGATTTTTTTTTTCTTAAGTGTCTTCATAAGACGTGTAAGTATAGGACACAGCTGTCATAGATGGGACAGAGGAAGGCTGGCAGAGCACAGGCTACCTCACCCACCACTAACCTGAGAAGCACCATCTTGGGGGAATCTCGTGGCAAATGGCCATTTTAGTTTCCTTAGAGTTCAAGTCTGCACGCAAATAAGAGTCAGGTTTTAGGGCCGGGGTCAGGGCTCAACCTGGTTAGGAATTGGCTGTGAGAACATAGTCAGGGTCAGAATGTGGGTTTGGGTGGGGTCAGAGGTAACGAGCTTCTGATTCTGGGATCAAATTAGAGGTCAAAGTCCAGAGGACAGAGGCTGATCTTCAGATATTATAAACCTAAACTTCACTCTGTCTCTTTTTACTGCCTGTTTATCCTTCTCCGTTCTGTAGCTTAGTTTCTTCTGCTTGTGTATTTCATTTTTCTTTTTCTCTCTTCCTCTCTTTCCACCTCTCTCTTTTTCTTAACTCCTTTCTTGTCTCCTTCATCCTTACTATTGCAGCCCATGTCCACAGAATTTAAACAGCTTTAAAAGCTGGTTCTTGGGGCATCTGGGTGGCTCAGTTGGTTAAGTGTCTGACTTCGGTTCAGGTCATGATCTCATGGTTCGTGGGTTTGAGCCCCGTGTTGGGCTCTGTGCTGACAGCTGGCTCAGAGCCTGGAGGCTGCTTCAGATTCTGTGTCTCCCTCTCTCTGACCCTCCCCTGCTCACTCTCTCTCACTCTCATGGTTCATGAGTTCAAGCCTTTCATTGCACTCTGTGCTGACAGTGTGGACCATGCTTGGGATTCTCTCTCTCTCCCCTCTCTCTACTGCTAACTTGCTCATTTTTCTCTCTCTCTCTCGAAATAAACAAACAAACAAAAAAGAATGTTCTCAGATTTAAAAACCCAAAGTATTTTTTTAAGTTGGCTCTTTGTTGATTGAATTTGACTTTAGACCCAACATGAATAATTTAGAAATCGAATGAGCATAATCTGGCTCATCTCTGCAAATAAATAAAATCTAAATTCCAATTATTTTTTTCTTCTGGCATAGTCCACAGTTAACTCTTTTTTTTTTCTGCAACGGATAGGTCACTTGCAATTGATTTTTAAAATCTTGTGACTGGTTTCACAAATTCAATTAGGCAAAACCATACTTCCTGTAAGGGGAAATCAGACTTGACTAATCCTCATTCTGGCACTAAAAGGAGAATTGCCATGTTCATAAGTGCAGATACATTTTGAATATTAAATGGTAGGGACAGCAAATGATAAGCCATATAGGACATAACCATAACTTATGACAAGGAACAACCATTAAAAAGCACAAAAGAATGATACTAGAAATGAGCCCTTAGCCTTCTCCCACCAAAGTCTTCCACTTGGAAATATCAAAATCGTCTTCTAAAATAACTCCTGGGTGATTATATTTAGAAATTAATGACAGTAAGAGCATCTGTTTCTAATTTATTAAATGTTTATTTTTGAGAGAGAGACAGACAGGGTGTGAGCGGGGGAGAAGCAAAGAGAGGGAGACACAGAATCTGAAGCAGGTTCCAGGCTCTGAGCTGTTAGCACAGAGCCCCACGTGGGACTCAAACCGCGAGCTGTTAGATCATGACCTGAGCCAAAGTCAGACACTTAACTGACTGAGCCGCCCACCCACGTGCCCCAAGAGCATCTGTTTCAAACCCAGCCCGCTTTCCATGGAGTATCTTACAATCTCCAAGGGGAGAATCACAGTGCAGAACTCCAGGCTTTGGAGAAAATCCGTGTCTCCCTCTGCAGATACCAATCTGGAAAAGGACTCCTAGCTTGTCATTGGGCCCCAGCGGAGTCTGGATGCCGGGGGCACTGGACTAAATGTGTGTATCCCATCCCACAATTTATATGTTGAAACTCCAACCCTAGTGGGAAGGTGTTTGATGCTGGGGCCTTCGGGAAGTAATCAGTTCGTAAGTGTGGAGTTCTTGTGAATGGGATTAGTGCCTGTATTAGGGTTCTCCAGAGAAACAAAACTAATGGAGTCTACACAGAGAGAGATAGAAAGAGACTTATTATGAGGAATTGGTTTATGCAATTAAGGAGGCACAGAACTCCCATGATCTGCCAGCTGCAAGCTGGAGGCCAAGGGCGCCAGGTGGTGTTATTCCAACCCAAACCTCAGGCCAAAGAGCTAGGGAGCCAACAGTCTAAATCTCCAGTCCAAATCCGAAAGCCAGAGAGCGGGAGAGCTGATAAATAAGGGTAGGAAAAGCTGGATGCCCCTTCTTCCTCTACTTTTTTCTTCTATTCAGGCCCTCAACCTATTGGAAGAGGCTCCCTCACATCAATTCAAGCAATAATCCCTTCTGGAAACAGCCTCACAGAAGCACCTAGAAATAACATTTTACCAGCTATGTGGACATCCCTTAGCCCAGTCAAGTTGAAGATAAAATCAACCATCACAGTGCCCTCATAGGAAGCAGCCTAAACTGGTTAGCTCTCCTTCAGCCATGTGAAGACACAGTGAGAAATCTATCGTCTGCAGCCCACAAGAGGGCCCCACCAGAACCATGCAAGCACCTTGATCTTGGACTTGCAGCCTCCAAAACTGTGAGAAATGAACGCCTGTTGTTGATAAGCAATGGTATTTTGCTGTGTAGAAGGCCAAACTGACAAAGTCACCTGGCCATGCACGCCAAGGACGTTGTGACCTGAACTGCACAACACAGACTGGATGAAAACTACCAAGCCATGACATTAGATGTGCACAGCCATATCCATCATCCGTGGGAAAGGCAGGTATGAGATTAGACTCAAGCACTAATAGAAGGCAAAGGCATACACCTGGGCAGATGGCTCAGATGCCCATGGCCTCTGCTCCTGATGCTCCTCTCTCCACCTTCACCTACAGGCTTATGGATATTCCCTGTGATCTGTCTACAGAGAAGAGAAATAACAGACCAGGTTTATAGGTGGATCTGTGTGACGGGCTGGTGCCACGCAGTGAGTAGATGCTGGCTTAGCACTGCACCCATGTGGCCCTGAAAGAGAGATGCAGGGAAGCCCTTTAGGCGGCAAAACTTCAAGGCTCCACCTTACGGGACAGAGGGATGTCCTTAGGTCCGCTTGTGCACAGAGCCGTATGAGCCACCTAGTTAAGGACTTGGAAAGAATAAAGGTATATATATATATATAAAGAAAAGAAGAGAAAGATAAAAGGGATACTGGGGAAGATATGTGGATTGTCCTCTGGGGATAGACACAGAGTGCAAATCTTCATGACCCACACTGATGCCCGCCAGAATGCATGCACTGAGGAACGACCACATGCGCGGGGCGGAAGCTCCACACGGTTACCACAAATGGTTAACTTTCCGCAAGGCCGACCTGGGTGTTGACTGTACTCCGTGTCCAAACCAACAGAGACAGAGGCCAATGTGAAGCCCATTATGGTGTCATTCTACAGCAGGGCTATATAGGACACACCCCATCGTGGAGAGGACTAAGCTCTATCCTTATAGGGATTGACACATACCATGGGTTCCCATTTGCCTTCTTGTACTCAATGCTTCCACCAGCCATGCCATCTGGGAACTTAGAAAATGCCTACAGTACCCCATGAGGTAGTGAGGTAACTGACTTACAACTATGGAGCTCAACGACCTTCCCAGGTGCCTCACTACACAGAGATGCGTGGCTCATCAGAATGATGGAATGGCCTACAATGGCTTATGAGGATGCCGGTGAGAGACAGTACCCTGCCATCTATCAGGAATGGATGTCTCAAACCAGTGTTCAGTCTATCGTGTGACACCCTCCACAGCCAGCATGCAGGGTTCCATGAAACAAGATCAGAATGAGGGAGAGCTCCTCCCACTAGCGCGCCGGATGACCCACTTAAAGAATTCTTGTGGGGTGTCCGGGTGGCTCAGTCAGTTAAGTGTGTGACTTCGGCTTAGGTCATGATCTCACAGTTTGTGAGTTCGAGCCCCGCATCATGCTCTGCACTGGTGGTGCTTGGGATTCTCTCTCTCCCTCTCTCTGTCCCTTCCCCACTTGCATGGTCTCTCTCTCAAAAGAAACAACCTTAAAAAAAAAAAAAGAATTCTTGCTTCTGGTCTCTGTGGCCTTGGGATTGATGTGGGTGAGGAACCCATTGTCATTCTAATCAACTGGAAGTCACGACTGCAGCCTCGCCATTTTGTGCTTTCCCACACCGCTGTAACAGAAGGCAGGGTCATTCTGCTGATCGCCAGATGGGACCTGACCACCAGAGGGTGGAAACCGGATGACAACCTCAAATTTCAGTGGCCAGTGGCCCTGGTCAATGGAAGACCTCAGACAGCCAATGAAAATAAGATCATCAGACACCCATGTCTCGTAAGAATGAGGATTTGTGTCATAGCAATGTTTCAACTAGGCTTTGGCAGGTTTAAGAGGATATGGACTGCGTGGGGGAAGAAGGCACTTCTGACTACCACCCGCTACGCATCCATGACCTTTGCAGCTTTGTTTTACACGATCCTATCCCCCTATCTTCCTCTCCGCACGGTATTTCAAAAAACAGCTGTCTACCATTGGGAGAGTCCAACTCACGGTCATTAGGACACCACTTTCCTGTGATTAAGTAATGGATGAGAATTGTGTGTCTTCTACATTGAGGACTCTGGTTTTGGTCCGGACAAAGGAAAGGGGTGGATGTGAAGAGGGCAGACTGGGCTGGACACTTGGCTTGCTTCCCAGTTCCCTCTCCCTTTTCCCCCTGCTCTGGGCTTTGCCTGGGGGCGGGGGGCAGATCTATGGGACCTCCTGCCTCCCAGCTGGGTTCGTCAATAGGAGCCCCTAACAGGAGACCAGAGGGAGGACACTGAGTAAGGCTGGGGTGGTAATTCCTCAGCTGCCTCTCTACAGTGTGATCTGGGTGGCTTTTTTTTTTTTTTACTGTTTATTCATTTTTGAGAGAGAGAGAGACAGCATGAGCAGGGAAGGGACAGAGACAAAGGGAGGCACAGAATCTGAAGCAGGCTCCAGGCTCTGAGCTGTCAGCTCAGAGCCTGATGCAGGGCTTGAACTCACGAACCGTGAGATGATGACCTGAGCCGAAGTCGGTTGCTTAACTGACTGAGCCATTCAGGAACCCTGTGGGTGGTTTTTCAGCCTGAGATCAGAGCGCCTACCAGGCAGACCTCTCTAAACCTCCCCCTACCTACCCTTCTCCCTACAGATTCTAGGAATGGTAATGACTTCACCTCGCCCTTCTTGGGTCTCAGGATGACAACAGACACCCAGGAAACTGCACCAGGCTTTTGTTTCTCTACTCTGCACAAACTCTAAGTCAAGTTCGGCAGGTGGGATGAGCCCCCTTTGTGCCGAGGCCCTGACTGCTCAGAGAGAAGCCTCTTGGGTTGTAGCGCAATGGCTCATCCCGGGTCATGGCGATGCCCAGATACCTTTGGCCGGAATATCTGGATGCCTCCACTACCACTCAGTCTGGAATGGCGGCCATGCAGCAGACCAGTGAAGGAAGGGCCTGAGATGGTGAATCACTCAACAGACTCCTGTCCCTCTCATATTAGGCCTCTGCATGTCCTGCCCTCCCCTGTCACGGAGAAACCCCAGCATTCAGGGAAAGGACGATGCCTTTATTGTCAGACACAGGTGGCCACTGCTTGACTCTCTCAGAGGGCAAGTTCAGCCACTCCCAGCTGCTCCCTTATGTTGCTATCGGGTCATCAGGTCTGTGGGTGCATCGGGGGTGATCATTCATGGAGAGCACAAGGAAACCACTCAACGTCCAAGGCTGTTTGGTTACGAAGGTTTGGTTTAGGGAATCGGCAAGGAGTTAAGAATCCTCGGGAAATGGGGTCAGGAGAGAGGCATCCCACACCAGAGGGCTAGGGATAACCCAAGTCCCACCACCCAAGCCAGGAAGGGGGTGGAGACAGCCCTGTCTTGGAGAAGGGGTTCAAGCGGTTCCTCTGAGTTCTCAGCCACAGAGAAGATCCCGATTTTCTGTGTACGATTCAATAAGGAGCTGGAAGCTTGAGTCATGCAGCCCTGAATATATATTTTAGAGCTGACCCCACCTGGAGAGGGAAGATTGAGTCAGAGAGGTTTCAAAGGACGGCGCACTTAAATTCCTAAGACCCACGAATCCCAGCCCCCCTCAGACCAGGAGATCAGGCTTAGTCTGCTCCTCCTCCCACAGAGGCAGACACCCAAGTTCCCAGGCCCCTCCACCCTCAAACCCACGAGTCAGGGCCTCAAGTACCCTCCCAGCTCAGAACCTAGTGGATTGACCCTGCGCGCTTGGCACCTGGCCGTCAGCCCTCACCTCCGGAGAGCCTAATGAAACCGCTATAACAGTGGGTCGTGCCGTTAGGGCAGGTGACGTTTTCCAGGTTTTCTGGGCAGGGCTGCAAGGCCTGCACACAGATGGGACACTGCACGTCTCCCGGGGCAGGGGCCGCTGGAAAGCAGAGAGAAGGTTGGGGTACACAGCTCTGCTTCCAGCTGCAGCCACCTTCGCCGATCCCCAGAGTCTCTGTGGCCCCGGTCCCTGCGCCCCGCCCCCCTGGGATTCCATACCTGGATGAGGGAGAGAGTTCAGTAGGACATTGGTATTTCTGGGTCTGTTGCACCTGTTGGAGGAGCAGAAATGGGCGTAGGAGGCGACCAGCACTCCGGGGGGCCCTGAGTATATGGAGACGGTCGAGCCATCTTGCATCCTGCCCTTGGTGCAGTCTTTGCTCCCCACCACGATTGAGCTCTGTCCTGAGGGGGGAGAGAGAGCAGAAGCTGGGCTGGGGGGCCGGGGGGACTCTGATGAACCAGGGGCTCCCTGCTGCTCAGCAGGTAGGGGGAGGGTGAGTGCAGGTGCCTCATTACAGGGCGCACAGAGTGTGGGGTGAAGGCTGAAGGCTGGGGCCAGACCCAGCTCAGTGGCCTCTCCATTCTTCCTCAAATGTCCCCTGCTCCGTACAGCCTCCCGAGGGCACGTGTTTTCAAATGGCGACCTTCACCCAGCCTTCCCTGCCTCCTTTTCCCGCTTAGCTTCACTCCCATACCTTACTCCGTTCTGTTTCTGTTTTTCCCTGTCCTCCCCCCCGCCCGCCCACTGGCATGTGATGCTGGAGGAAGGTGACATGATGCCAGGTCCACAGTGCCTCAAGCGGTGCCTGGCACACAGCAGGCACTCAATAAATCTCAAGTGCGATCCATGAGGTTACTCTGTGTCTGCTCTGTTCTCAGTCTCCCTCACGTGGACCCTCACGAGGCAGCAAGGGACGTAGTATCACTGCCGTCGCTTTACCCCCGTTTCCAGAAGGAGGAACCCAGGCGCAGAAAGAGGAAGGAAGGCCTTGAGTGTGTGGGACGGGACCCAGGATAGGGCGGCTTGGGACCCCGAGCAGGGGTCTTGCCCTCGGGTGCGGCCCACACACCTGCATCTACCAGCAGCACTGTCTCCTGACACACCTCCTCGGGGTCACAAATCTTGTTCGTAGTTGAGTTCCAATTGATGGGCATCTGAGACAGGCCTCGAAAACTGTGTATGTCGACCCCCTTTTCACAAATCAGAGAAGCTGGGGAGAAGGAGTCAGTAGGGACTGTGTAAGCCAGGGAGTCTGCCACATCCTTCCCTCCGGGTCCCGTGCGTTCCCAAGCCATTCTCCAGGTGACTCTGGCAGAGTCCCTCAAGCTTAGATCTAGGAGGGACCTCGAAGGTCAGAGTCCAATCCCTGTTCTTCTCCTGAACACCTTCAGGACCCTTTCCCAACAGTCCTTGAGGAAGGCTATCGCTCCCTTTGGGCACAAGGTCAAGGGCTCTTCCTTGACCTGAGTCCCACTCGGCTTCCCTCTCTGGCACTCAGGGCCCTCACCTGGATGAGGAGGGCAGTCTGTCCCCCATAGATTTCTTTTAACCGAGAAACCCTACGTTGCAGAGCAAAAGACTCAAAATGCCTGGCGCGTCCTGAGCGTTGGTCACGTGCCACGAGCTCCCCTCAGCTGGATCACCTCAGAGGCTCCTCACAGCCACCACCAGCCACCGCCACCCCATTGTCAAGGTGGGAAACAGCGCGCGCCTGGGTGGCTCAGTCAGTTAAGTGTCTGTCTCTTGGGTTTGGCTCAGGGCACGATCTCACGCTTTGTGGGATCGAGCCCTGCGTCGAGCTCCGCGCTGACATCATGGAACCTGCTTGGGATTCCCTCTCTCCTCATCCTCTGCCCCTCCCCCGCTCTCAAAAATACATTAATCATTAAATAAAATTTAAAGAGATGGGAAACAGGCAGAAGCCTTGTTAGGTAGCTTGCCCCGTGTCCCACCACGGGTAAGTGGCATGGCTGAGCTCAGAACCCTGGGGGTTCTGGCTCCTTGGGCAGCTGATGATCCTGGGCTACCTCAGCCCCCCCGCCCTCAGGAGTCCGTTGGAATACCGCGAGCCTAGACCTTCTCTTTGGCCCTCACGTGGCCAGCAGGGATGTGTCCCGTGAAACCCCAGGGCGGTGAGGCACACACGCGTGCCCTTCGCCGCAAACCCACGAGGGAGGCGTGCTCATCTTCCCGCCGCACGTGGCCAGATCGCACTCTGCTGCTGCTTGAGCCTGGTCCCGCTTCTCCAGCTCCCCCCCTCCCCCCTTCTTGGCCCATGACAGCTGCTCCAGTAAAACCACAGGTGTCGTTCTTGACAGCTGCCTTTCTCTTGGGTTGCACCCATCAGGAGTCCTGTGGCTCAAGCTGCAAAGTACCTCCAGGACCTGATGACTTCTCACCGTTTCCACTGCTTCCACCCAGGCCAGGACCCCTCGCTCTCACCTGCTCCTCCCTGGTTCCCCAGCCCCACCACCACCTTCCCCAGCAGCCGGGCGGGGCCTCTAAGGGGAAAGTCCATTCAAGTTGCTCCTCTGCTCAGAAGACTCCAAAAGGTCCCCTCCCCTCTCAGAATGAAATCCCTATTCTTTAAACTTTGACTCCAAAGGCCCATACAATCTAGCCTTAATAAACACTTAGAGGGGCGCCTGGGTGGCTCAGTGGGTTAAGCTGCTAACTTGGGCTCAGGTCCTGATCTCACGGTTTGTGAGTTCGAGCCCTGCATCGGGCTCTGTGCTGACAGGTCAAAGCCTGGAGCTTCCTTTGGATTCTGTGTCTCCCTCTCTCTCTGCCCCTGCCTTGCTCATGCTCTGTCTCTCTCTCTCTCTCTCAAAAAAAACAAACAAAACAAAAACCCAAAAAACAAAAAACAAAAAACCCAACCCAAAACAAACCAAAACCAAAACCAAACATTTAGATTACTAGTGGGTCCTGGTGCCCAAAGCTGCGCTTCCATCCTGACACTCACCCTTAGGGCTGCAGTCCTCACGCACAACGATAGACCCGATTTCCCGAGTCCCCTTAAGCACGTTGCAGCCTGCCTGGGACATGCATCCTTGGACTCTCAGGACGGTGAAGATGCCCCCTGTGGACAGGGGCGGGGAGGGGGTGAGGGAGGGAGCAGCTGTGGGGGGGAGGCCCACCCTCCTCAGGTCCCAGACCTTGGTCTTCAGGCCCCTCCCCCACCAGGTTCAGCGCCCCGCCCCGCGTCCCTTGCCCCGGGGGACCTCCTGCCTGGCTCACCTCCCCTGAACTGGATTGAGCCTCGGTAGCAGTGCGTGCTGCTGGCCGGGCAGGTCAGCTCTGTCGCAGACTTGCAGTCGTCTCTGGACAAGCAGACTGGACACCGCAGGGAGCCCGGCCCTGGGGAGGGGACAGAGGAGGGCTCTGGATTGGGATAGTGGTCTACTCTCCACCCTGGCTTTGCTGGTCCCGAGGAGCGGCCTCCCCATCCCCCACCAATGTGCCCTCCTAGGTTCCTGTCTGTAGGCACGGGGGGGAGGTGGGGGGGGTGAGGGGGGGCGGGCTGGAATCAGGGGCAGGAGGTAGGGGAGAGAGCAAGGGAGGGAAGGAACCGGAGAACCCTGGAGGGGCGCCTGGGCCCGAGCACGGGAGGGGGTGTGATGGGGGAGGGGTGTCCTGGGAGGAACTGGTGGGTTCACCCCCAGCTTCCACTAAAGGGTCCAAGGACCCTAGATATCTACGTTCACAAATGATTCCAAAGAGTGGAGAAACACAAAACGTCGCCGCACACCTGACGGGTGATAGCGGGCAGGGACAGGAATATAGGGGACGGCACTGCAATCGTCATGGACGGTGACAGATGGGAGTGACCTTTACCGTGGGCACAGCGTGAGGCACAGAGCCGTCCAATCCCTGTGTTGCGTGGCCAAAACTAAAGTCAGGTTGTGTGTCAACTAGACTAAAAAAAAAAAAAAAACCCTAAATAAAACGTGAGTGGACCACAGTCTAAATGGAAAAAGAAAAAAGAAGGAGCCAGGAGCAGGTGCCAGGTGGAGGCCATGCCAGGTGCTTGGCCACCAGGAAATGAGTGTGGTTGGCTGTTCCAGACCGATGGAAGAAGGGGTGCTGAGGGAGGGAGCCCCACGGGGAGTGGACAGGGAGGAGGGAGGGAGGAGGGAGCTAAATGGACGTCCCTCTATGCTGGCTTCCGCCCCTCAGCCCTGCTGCCCGCCCACGCCCCCTGTTCCTCCCGGTCCCCGCCTCCCCGCCCCCCACAACCCCGCACCTATGGTGGAGGGCGGGGCCCAGAGCGGGAGGGTGGTGGACAGGTTGTTGCAGTTGTCCTGGTGGCGACACACGTGGGTGTAGGAGAGGACAGAGAGGCCAGGGCCTGCCCTGTGCTCCGTGATGCGGGCATCCTGATCCACCACCGGGGTGCAGCCCTTGTTGAATACTATGTACACTTGGGGTCCTGTGCCAAGAGAGAGAGGCAGGCCCTGGACTCCTGGGTCTGAGGGAGGAGAGGCTGGGGACCTGGCCTCCTGGGTCTGAGGGAGGAGGGGCTGGGGGGCCTGGACCCCTGGGTCTGAGGGAGGAGGGCCTGGGGGCCTGGACTCCTGGGTCTGAGGGAGGAGGGGCTGGAGGCCGGGACCCTGGATCCCTGGGTCTGGGGGGCCTGGACCCCTGGGTCTGAGGGAGGAGGGCTGGGGGCCTGGACCCCGTCTGAGGGAGGGGGCTGGGGGCCTGGACCCCTGGGTCTGAGAGGGGCTGGGGCCCTGGACCCCCTGGGTCTGAGGGAGGAGGGCTGGGGCCTGGACCCCTGGGTGTGAGGGAGGGGCTGGGGGCCTGGACCCCTGGGTCTGAGGTAGGGGCTGGGGCCCTGGACCCCTGGGTCTGAGGGAGGGGGCTGGGGCCCTGGATCCCCCGAGGGGGGGCTGGGGGCCTGACCCCAGGTCTGAGGGAGGAGGGGCTGGGGGCCTGGACCCCGGGTCTGAGGGAGGAGGGGCTGGGGGCCTGGACCCCGGGTCTGAGGGAGGAGGCTGGGGGTCTGGAGGGAGGAGGGGCTGGGGCCCCCTGGGTCTGAGGGAGGAGGGGCTGGGGCCCTGGACCCTGGGTTGAGGGAGGAGAGGCTGGGGGTCCGGGACTCCCAGGTCTGAGGGAGGGGGGGCTGGGGGCCTGGACCCCTGGGTCTGAGGGAGGAGGGGCTGGGGGCCTGGACCCCTGGGTCTGAGGGAGGGTCTGATGGTAGTCTGGGTGGGGTAAGAGGCTGGGCGCCCCAGGGGCTATTCCCGCTGAGGAGGGGACAGCTCCGTGGCTGAGTCCCTACACAACACAGTAGGACTGGGCAGGGAGGGATGTCTCTCCCAGGGAAGGGTGGGAGTCAGGCCTGGGGCCCCTGGGGCTCTTCTCACCGTTGTCAACAAGGATCAGCGTTTCTTGGCAGCCCCAGCCCTTCTGGCACACCTCGTGTTCAGCCATCCATTGAGGGGGTATCTCCGATACATTACTCAGGAGCTCAAGTGTCCCGCTCTGACAGGTCAGGTTCTGCGCTCCTGAGATGAGAAGAAAAATCCACTTGAGTCCATCCTTCAGGAAAACGCCCTCCCAGGTCAGGGTCCTCACTCACGGAGCAACATGAGGGCGGCGCCCAGGAGAGCCAGCTGCAGCGCAGGGCGCATGGTCAGGACGACGGCAGCTCTGGCTCCTTCCCTCTCTCCTGGGAGCCCCGCCCTTTTATATCTCCCCACACGGGGCCGCCAGGAAAGGGCGGGAGGGACGGCCTTGATACAGGAGGTCCTGGGCCACCCTCTGAATCTCACTGGGTAAGATATCCGGGTCCTCCCTCCTTCCCGGGACCCAGGGGTCCAGACACCCTGGCCCCCAGCAGTCAGAAACATCCGGGCCCCCAGGCCCAGCTGGTCCGGCCACTCAGCCCTCTTTCCTCCTGAGCCCGGTTCTAAGGCTGCCCACCCCCACCCTGTTTCAGGGTAGTTGGGGAAGGCAGTTTCCTCCCGGAGACCTGGCCCCAGGTGGGGAAATAGCCCAAGTGCCTGTGAGGACATTGTTGGGTGGCTGTTGGCTACTCTCTGCTTCAACCGCTGCCCACCTCCGATTCTTGCTTCTCACTTCTTTCTTCTGTTGCTTACTTTTTTATTCCCTTCATCACGACTTTCCCGCATGCATTTCTCTCCCTCTGTTCTCCCCACTCCTGGCAATCCAGGCCCCAGAGTCTCCACCTCCCGGCCACCGGCCTGGGCGCTGAAGTATGGCGAGGGGAGGGCCTGCAGCGCAAAGTAAATCTCTGTCCAAGACAGGATATTCCTTGACACTGACAAAGCCAAGTTTCTTTGCAAAAGAGAGAAGGGGACAGGGAATGTGCTGGAAATGCAGCTATTCAGGAAAACGGCATCAACACTGTGCCTTATGACATTGACCTATTTCTTTTTTTTTTAAATGTATCTCTCTCTTTTTTTTTTTTTTTAATTTTAGAGAGGGAAAGAGAGAGTATGAGTAAAGGAGAGGGGACAGAAGGAGAGAGAGACAGAACCCCAACCAGGCTCCACGGGGAGCCCAATGCGAGGCTCAATCCCACGACCCTGGGATCACAACTGGAGACGAAATCAAGAGTCCTACACAACTAACTGAGCCACCAGGCGCCCCAACGTTGGCCTGTTTCTGTGGTATAAATAGTCCTGCCATGTTTGATTTCAAGTTACCAGTCATTTGACAACCGGCTGGCAACATTCTGAAATATTTAACAATCGGCTTTTGCAAGTCTATACAAACCAGCTCTAGCACACTGGGCAGGAGGGGGCTGGGGAAGAAGAAGGGCTACCCAACTGACGGTGGGGGGCGGGGCATGAGGAAGAGGAAAGTGGGGGGAACAATAGCAGAGGAGAAAGAGGTGAACGTGTAACTTGTGACTGTGTTTATTTTTGACATCTTCATACATTCTATTTCACTGTTTGCATTGCAAGTTTAAACTTTGCCGCAAGGGCAGAGCCACATTTCCCCATCTCCCAGCGCATCGAGACTACAAACAGGGCATAGAGTGAGTGTTCAATAAATATCGATTGGCTAAGCGAATGAATGAATGAATGAATGAATGAATGAATGAATGAATGCCCGGTGAAAGATGGCAGCAGAGCCATCACCACGTCTGTACAGGTGTGCACCATAGAAACCCCATCCCCTGCCCAATGAGTCACATTGTTGCTGTGGGAACAATGGTGCCCTCTGGAGAGGTGCATGGCCGGGGGAGGGGCAGAGAGCGAGGGAGACAGAGGATCCGAAGTGGGCTCCACGCGGAGAGTGGAGAGCCCAGCGTAGGACTCGAACTCACAAACTGTGAGATCACGACCCGAGCTGAAGTTGGGCCCCTTACCCGACTGAGCCACCCAGGTGCCCCCGTGAAGCAGTGTTTCTGGGGGAAGAGAAGGAAGGGTGAGCCAAGAGGCACGTAGGGTCCCACGTAGTCAATTCGATGTCTTGCTTTTGGTCAACAAATATTTACTGAAGCTGGACTCTGTGCCAGGCCCCATCCCAGTTGCTGGGGATTCAGGAAAAACAACAAGAATGAGGCCCAGCTTCTGCTGAGCTCACATCAGACGGCGAGAGACAGACACAGAGCAAACACATGAGCACAAAACAAAAACAAAAACAAGAAAACAATGGCGCTGGGTGCTGGGCAGGGGAAGACGACGTGACGGGAAAGTTAAGTAAATGAACTGGGATCAGGGAAGCCCTCCGGGAGGAGGTGGCCTGTGAGCTGAGAGCAGGATGAAAAGAAAGAGCTTGCCATGGAAGACATGCGGGAAAGGCATTCCAGGCAGCGCCCAGAGCAGGTGCAAAGGCCCTGGGGTGGGCCCACCCCAGCTTACACAGGATTCAAAAGAAAGCCGGTGGCTAGGCTGGAGCAAGGAGGAGGTGATGGGTGTCGAGAGCGGCAAGCTGGCAGGCGCCTGGCAAGGTAGGATCGAGTCAGGATATGAAGGCAACCTTCCTGGGAGTCTCGTGTATTTCAAGTAGCAAATGCAAGGCTGGGCGTGGTGCTATTTAGCAAAAAGGCTTACAGTTTCGGGTGTGTGAAACTCTGTTTGCTACCCCGGATCTTGTTGCTGCCTGATTGTGTAGCCTTGGGCCGCTCACTTCCCCTCTCCCAATTGCTTCATCCTCTTCTGTACAATAAGGTACAGAAGAAGGTGATTATCTTCACCTCACAGGTTGTTCATAGACCTGGGACTTCATGAATGAAGGGGGAGGCCGGGTCCACTTGAGAAGGACCCTGCAATGCAACCATGGGTGTAGACGGTGACCATTTCCCTGTGCCAGTAAGACTGGAGGCCACGTATCTGGGGGAGCGGGGCACTGGTCAAAGGCAAGTAAACGCTCAGATCTTGCAGGGGTTATGTGGACGATGGCTCTGGGTGGCCGTTAATCCCTGCCACGAAGGAGGTCAGCTCTCCTGCTCTGTCCTGTAATATAGTTCAGAGGGACCGTGATCGTCTGATTTGCTCCAGAACATCACACTCACCCACTTTGTGGATGGATTTGTGTTACTGAATCAGACACAGTGAACAGAAGTAGCAAGGATCCTTGATGATTCAGTAAACAAGACAAGTGTACGCCAGAGGGTGGGAGATAAATGGCGCCACGTCCAGCAACCCCATCATATTGGTGTAAACCCTAGGGCCCCATAGGTCCAGGGCACGTCCCCAAACAGTAGCCCCCCTGTAATCTGCGGAGGATTCATTTCAAGGCCCCCCTGGATGCCCGAATGCACAGTAGTTCCAAGCTCTCTATATACTCTTTCCTTCCTATCCATACATACCTATACTGAAGTTTAATTTTTTTTAAGTTTATTTATTTATTTTGAGGGAGGAGAAGGGGGCAGAGAGAGAGAGAAAGAGAATCTCTAGCAGGCTCTGCGCTGCCTGGAGCCCAACACGGGGCTCGAACCCACGAACCATGAGATCACGACCTGAGCCAAAATCAAGAGTCGGATACCCCACCAACTGAGCCGCCCGGGTGCCCCCACGCTAAAGTTTAATTTATAAACAAGGTGCAATAGAGATGAACAACAATGACTCATATTTAAGTGGAGCTATCAACCATCTGCTGTAACAGAAGTTATGTGCAGGTGGTCTCCTCAAAATATCTTCCTGTACTGGGCTCACCCTTCCTTGTGTGATGATGTGAGATGATAATATGCCCGCGTGATGAGTCAGGGGACTCAGACACAGTGTTAAGCTAGTACTGACCTCTGACCCTGGGTCAGAAGGGGGATCATCTGTTTCCAGACCACGGCTTGTGGCGGGTAACTGAAACCAGATGAGGGTGACCGCTGTGTTCCTTCTGAAACAACATGCTACACCTTACATGGCCGCCTTTAGAACAAATGTAGATCCCTTAAGATTGGGGGGCGGGGGGCGGAAGTGTAGCATATTTTGACGTGTTACTCGTACTCACTTTTGAGAGAACCCACAAGACTGCCAGTCTTGAGTAGATCCTAGAGTAGGGAGGGACTCGAACGAAAGTCATATGACCCAACAGACCCAATGTCATTGAAAAGTTTCTGTGACATAAAGAGATAAGAGGATGAGGGGCGCCTGGGTGGCTTAGTCGGTTAAGCGTCCGACTTTCGCTTGGGTCATGATCTCGTGGTTCGTGGGTTCGGGCCCCGCGTCGGGCTCTGTGCTGACTGCCGGCTCAGAGCCTGGAGCTTCTTCAAGTCTATCTCCTCTCTCTCCTGACCCTCCCCTGCTCACACTGTCTCTCTCTCTCCTAGAGAAATAAAAAAAAAAAAAAAAAAAAGAGATAAGAAGATGATAAGTGAGAAACTCGGGGTTTTGGAGCAAAGGTATGTATGTCTCCTTTTGCAAATAACTATCCTCTGGTTTTAAAGCAGCTCCTGGCTTATTACTGTGTCCCCGGGGAGTCTAACTACTGGCCTAGGGGACACCAAGGGCATTGTGACCTGCACTGCACATCACGTGCTGGGTGGTGTCTGAGCTACCAAACCGAGACCCCAGCCACGCACGGCCCCAGCCACCATCCCGCAGAAAGGTGCGAACGGGACCGGGCTCTCACAGGCCGGAGGGCACAGGTGAGCGCCTCAGCAGGTGGGCGCAGACGCCCAGGGTACCTGCGTCTGCCGCCTCCCCCTCCACTCGCACCTGCGGGCTCATGAGGCTCCCCTGTGATCTGTTCACAGAGAAGGGATAGAACAGCCCGGGTTTACGGGCAGGTCTGTACGGTGGGCTGACCCCAGGCAGTGGGACGGGAGGCCCGCATCACGGAGCCCAGGGGAGGCCCCGGCCTCTCCATGCACGTGTGTCCCGATGACTGCTACAAGAGACTGCGACCCCTCCAGTTCTGAGCACCGCCACCCCCCCCAAACATGCAGGTGCCCCCAAGAGTTGAGCCAGCATTCCTCTCTGTGCTCAGATCTCTCTGGCTCGACTGGGAGCCTTGCAGACAGGGCCCGGATGTCACCGACACCAAGGTGTCCAGCCTCGGCGCACAGGGGCTGACTCAGGATGGGAAGTGAGTTCATGCGGGAATCCAAGGTCTCCCTGAAGACCCCAGAGGACTCAGACCCCGTCCTGGCCCTAAAGGGCCTGCAGGCGGAGGGGAGGCATCAGAAACACAGTGGTCATAGGCTGTGGCGAAGGGGGCCTGGGGGAGCTCAGAGGAGGAAGCTACTGATGTTCTGGGAGGGGGGAGTGTTACGGAGGGCTTCACAGAGGAGGGGACTCATGAGCTGTGTCTCAAAAGATAAGCTGCAGTTTACTGGCAGAGGAAGAAAGGGTATTAACAGGCGAGGGGGAAGCATGTGAAAGCCCTGGAGGAGAGCCAGCCTGCTGTTTTCCAGAAGGGTCAAGAAGGATGCGCCTGGGGGGCTCCTGGGAGGTGCAGTCGGTTAAGCCTCTGACTCTTGATCTCAGCTCAGGTCGTGATCTCACAGTCTGTGATTTTGAGCCCCGCATCGGGCCCTGCACTGATGGCACAAAGCCTGCTTGGGGTTCTGTCTCCTCTTCTCTCCGCCACCCCCCGCTCCCGTGCTCGCTCTCTCTCTCTCACAATAAATAAACTTAGAAAAAAGAAGAGTCTAGCTGAGAAGGGCTCATCAAGCAGATGGGGTGAAGCTGGAACTGGGGTGATTACAAATTTTCCAGGTAGATGAGGTGGGTGTGGGCAACGAAGGGAGAGCCATTCTAAGCAGAAGGAACAGCAGTGCGGGGTCAAGGTCAAGGAGGCAGGAACGACCCTGGGAATGGCTAAGGGAGGGGGCCCGGGGCTGATCAAACACCTGCGAAGCCAGATCGAGGGGTCGCCCGTCTCCTGAGGGCAGGGAGCCATGGAGGGGTGCCGAGCAGGGAGGGACGCTCGGCCAAGGGAGCTTCCTGCCCGTCCATCACTTTTCCTGTTGGACATGCTCATCTTCCGGTTGCTCCCCCTTTGCTCTCTGGGATCATCCAAAGGCACCGACTGACGCCAGCACCAACACATTCACTGTTGTCGCCGCAGCAACGGTGCCACAGCCACCACATCTCCCTATACTGCACTTTCCGCCTCTGTCACTGCCACCACTGTGATCATTTGAGCAACTGTGAAATGACCCCAGGACTGGCCTTACCTGTGCTCCATCCCACTCCCAGAAGGTGGTTTTGTTTCCTGATCCTGCTGATTGTTGAATCAGTCACGGTCTCAGCAGGAAATGGACTGTACACCTCCAACTTGGGTGATTTGAGCAGAATTTTTTAACATTTATTTATTTTTGAGAGACATCGAGAGACAGAGAATGAGCAGGGAAGGGCAGAGAGAGGGAGACACAGAATCTGAAGCAGGCTCTAGGCTCAGAGCTGTCAGCAGAGAGCCTGACACAGGGCTTGAACTCACAAACCGTGAGATCATGACTTGAGCCAAAGTCGGTTACTTAACCGACTGAGCCACCCAAGAGCCCCTGAGCAGAATTTATTAAAGAAACTGCTGCTTACAATGGTAAGGTTGGATCCAGGGAAACACAAAGGATGGAGCAAAAGTTGGGAGCAAGGTTGTATTTTTTTTAATTTTTTAAAATGTTTTTTATTTATTTCTGAGAAAGAGAGACAGCATGAGCAGGGGAGGGTCAGAGAGAGAGGGAGAGACAGAATCTGAAACAGACTCCAGGCTCTGAGCTGTCATCACAGAGTCCGACGCAGGGCTCAAACCGACGAACTGTGAGATCATGAACTGAGCCGAAGTCGGATGCTTAACCGACTGAGCCACCCAGGCGCCCCTATCAGTGAATAAAGTTTTAAACCCAAACTAACTCTGAATGCCTCCTTTTGTGTTCCTTTATATAGAAGTGGGTTGGTACTATCTTTACAACACCAAAAATGAAAACGCACTAAAACGCTAAAACACACTAAAACGCTATAAACACACAAATAAAAACTCCATGCTCCCTGACTAGGGCTAAGCAACAGATACATACAGGCAATTTACTTCAGAATGGTGGGGGGGAGGGGGGGACGGTAGGAAATCCTTTATCTAGGTTTGTGAATTCTGGTTCAAACTTAAAAACCTTGCAGGGAGCTATATGTGGAAAAATGTTCAAAGCTCACACAGAAAGGAAGAGCATTCAAATTCCAATAAACCAGGGTAGAGAGATCTTCTTGAACATACAAGACATTCAATAGAGACTCCAGAAAAGTCATGTCATATGAGTAGGGCTAAACCAGCCTAAGAGTGAAATCTATATCCATGCTAATAAAATCTAAATATTCTGTATTATTCTGTATTACATATTCTTTTTTTTTTTTTTAATATTTTTATTTATTTCTAGGAGAGAGAGAGAGGAGCAGTGTGAGCAGGGGAGGGTCAGGGAGAGAGAGAGTCACAGAGTGTGAAACAGGCTCCAGGCTCTGAGCTGGCAGTCAGCACAGAGCCCGACGCGGGGCTCGAACCCGCGAACCGCGAGATCATGACCTAAGTGAAAGCCGGACGCTTAACCGACTAAGCCACCCAGGCGCCCCTGTATTACATATTCTTAAATATTTCCAGATATTAGCAATGAACACCTGGAAAGTGAAATATATATTTTTAAATACCATTTCCAAGGGTGTGGCTGGCTGACTTGGTTGGTGAAGCGTGCTACTTTGACCTGGGGGTTGTGAGTTCAAGCCCCACGATGGATGTAGAGACCACTTAAAAATAAAATCTTAAAAAAAATATACCATTTGCAGAGCACCTGGGTGGTCTAATTGGTTAAGTGTCTGGCTCTTGATATCGGCTCGGGTCATGGTTGTGGGATTGAGTCCCACATCGGGCTCCGTGCTGAGTATGGAGCCTGCTTGGGATTCTCCCTCTCTCCCTCTCTCTGACCCTCCCCTGCTCATACTGTCTCTATCTCTCTCTCAAAAATAAATAAAATATTTAAAAAGATAAATAAAAATAAAAATATTTTTAAATTTTGTATTTATTTTGAGAGAGAGAAAACGAGCAGGGGAGGGGTAAGGAGAGGGAGAGAGAGAGAATCTCAAGCAAGATCCATGCTGTCAGTGCAGAGCCGGATGTGGGGCTCAAACTCACGAAACCATGAGACCATGACCTGAGCCGAAACCAAGAGTCAGATGCCCAATCGACTAGGCCACCCAGGCGCCCCCAAGTTCCGCTTTAAATCCAAGGTTGACCTGGACTGTGACTCAAGAATATGATCGCCTTTGCAAGCTTGGGTCCTGGAGGGTCAGACACGGGCTGATCTCAGATCCTTCACTGTGTCATTGTTCAAAGCTGTCAAAGACGGGGCAGAGCTGCAGGCAGGTGAAATCCCGCGGCGTCCCCTCGAATTTAGACCTATGCACCGGAAGGTGTCTCCCGTTTCCTATCTCACAATGGAACCAGGTGAAAGGCCGGGACAAGAAGGGATGATCCTTGCACAGTCACAGTCAGAAATGAGGCTAAGACAGAAAAGAAATGACAAACCAGAACTGGGACACCCCTGGAGCGCGATCCCACACCCAGCTACTTCAACTGCAACACAAATCTCTCCAACACTCTGCGAGGGCTTGAGCTGTGTCCCCCTCTCCCCAAATACACGGGTTGCAGTCCTAACCCCCAGGACCTCCAAAAGTGGCCTTATTTAGAAATAAGGTCTTTACAGAGGTAATCAAATTAAGATGAGGCCATTAGGGTGAGGCCCAATCCAGTAGGACTGGTGTCTTTTTAAAAAAAATTTTTTTTAATGTTTATTTATTTTGGAGAGAGAGAGAAGGTGGGGGAGGCAGAGAGAGAGAGTCACAGAATCCAAAGCAGTCTCCAGGCTCTGAGCTATGAGCACAGAGCTTGACAAGGCTCTGAGCTATGAGCACAGGGCCTGACACGGGGCTCGAACCCACGAACTGTGAGATCATGACCTGAGCTGAAGTCAGACGCTTAAACGACAGAGCCACCCAGGCGCCCCATGACTGGAGTCTTACAAGGGGGAAAATCTGCACACAGACACACATAGAGAGCAGAGGATGTGAAGACACAGGAAGGGGACAGCCAGCCACAAGCCAAAGAGAGAGGTCTGGGACAGACCTTCCCCCCCACCCCTCAGAAGGAGCCGACCCTGCTTGGACGGGGAGAGTAGTCCAGTGGGTGATGGCCAAGGGTTTGACCTCATGGCCTGGCTGGAGAAGCAGAGACTCCACGGCCCAATGAGAGAAAAGGGTCAACGAAGCCACTTGGGGACGCGCTGCCCACCCTGCCCTGCACGCCTGGTGCTACAAACACCGGCTAAGGCCCCGGGCCCTGCCCGTGGCTCGCTTGACACTCGCCATCTTGCGCGCATGCCTTCCAACCCTGCCGGGAAGAGACTTCTCCGGAGCCAATGGGGTGCGGCCTTCCTTGGGGTTCATCCAATGAGCTCATTAGATGCGTCCACATCGGCCAATGGGGCTTCGAGTGACCCGTTGGGCAAAGCTGGCCCCGCCTTCCGTGTCTCTGAGAGAAGAAGCGAAGGCCAAGTGGAGCGGGAGAGCCGTTCTAGGCCGTTCCTTCAACTCCGTTAAGATTCTTGTGAGATTATCCAAAAGCCAGGTGGAATTTGGGTCCCTTAAGGAGAAAAGGAGAGCTGGGGACCCTGGGTCCTGAGGAAAGAGGAGGCTGGGCGCCAGGACGCCGGGGCCTGAGAGGAAGGGAGGCTGGGGGCCCTGCGGGAAATGGCGGCGGCTGGAACCCGAACCCCTGGACCCCTAGATAGAACAGGGTGGGGATCTCAGAATTCGATTTTGGGCGGCGGGGGCTGGGGGCTGAGAATCCCGGGCCTTGGGAGAACATAGGTTTGAACCCGGCCTCCCAAGTGCGTGGGGGCAGGTGCCTCTGGGCCGGACTCCAGGGTCCCGAGGTTGGCGGGTCCCGGGTTGTTGACGTCCTCTGCCTTCGGGGAACGGGTGTTTGGGTTGGAGAGTTGCAGCTGTGGAAACTGAGGCGCCGCGAACGTGTTACGTTGCGCAAGCCTGCAGGCTCGATCGGGACACACCGACTGTGGAGGTCACGGTCTTCTGTGGTGCAGAAGTGTCTGAACTTGCCAGAAGGTCCCTGCAGTCTCATTCTGTGAGGCTCAAAAGTCCCCTCTTCTGTGTCACATCACAGATCCTGAGCCGCTTTTCCAGCCCTCTCTCAGGGACGCCATGGGGACCCGTCAGGTCCAGAGTTTGCTGTTCCTCCTCCTCCTGGGATCCCCCTCCCTGGCTTGTAAGAATGGCGGGCGTCGGGGGAGAGCTCACGGAGGGTTGGTCTCTGGTGACGGAGGGCTGACGCCCCCCCCCAACCCCCAGAGAAGGGCAGGCACTCACCTTGGTCTCCCCTTCTCCCCAGCAGTGCAGAACTTGTACTGTCACAAGGGTGTGTCCACCAGTATAGAAGAGGGTCCAAGCAGTGTGTTTAACTGGACCACGGAGAAGGTTGAGAGTTGTGAGAGCGGGTCATTCTGCCAGGAATCCCTTCTGATGGTTAAAGCAGGTAAAATGAGACAGGGCGAGAGGGGTGAGTATGTCCAGGTCGGTGCTGTTCCCCTCCCTCTCCCCCGAACCTCAGGCCCACCCTCCTCTTTCTTCCCTCCCCTCCCCGCCCCCAACAGGGACCAAGACCGCAGTTTTGGCCACTAAGGGCTGCATCGCTGATGGGACTCAGGCGGTGACATATGTCCAGCACTCCCCGCCCCCAGGCATTATCACAGTCTCCTACTCCAACTACTGTGATGATTCCTTGTGCAACAGCAGAGAAGACCTTCAGGAACTCTGGAGGCTGGAAGAGACCCTAGAAGCCTCCAGAGGTGAGAGATGGGGACTCTGAGAAACTCTCTGAGCCCCTGAAAAGATTGTTCGCCTCCTTTCTTTGTGTTTTTATTTGGCCTAGGCCCTTGGGGGGCGGAGGGGGGACACACACACAAAAGAACCTCAGACCTTCTGCCTGGCTTTTTCTAAACGATTACCTTGGGGTCTAAATGCTGCTTGGTGCCCTGGGACATCAACGAAGGCTGGGGTATAAGTTGGCTTTTGTGTTTATTTAATTTTTTTTACCGCTTATTTATTTTTGAGAGACAGAGACAGAGTGCAAGCGGATGAGGGGCAGAGAGAGAGGGAGAAACAGAATCCGAAGCAGGCTCCAGGCTCAAAGCTGTTAGCACAGTGCTGGACGGAGGGTGGGGGGCGGGGGTGGCCTCGACCTCAGGAACCATGAGATCCTGACCTGAGCTGAAGTTGGACGCTTAACCAACTGGGCCACCCAGGCGCCCCATGGCTTTTGTATTTATTAAGCAATAAAGTGTCCACGGAGGTTTCTGAGCAGGGCCATGTGGCCTAATCAGTCTGGCAGTTATGGCTTCCCCAGTTTCCCGATGTGGCCAGGAGCCTATAGCAATCTGGGGCTCACTTCCTTCTCTCCCCTCCCTGTTTACTGTGCTCCAGCAGGGCAGGGTTGGGGGCTGGGGGGGAAAGCTGGTATTCAAAATGCTTAAGCGTAGATACGGTACTGGCCCAACCAGAATGGATACTGGCCATAAAGACAGGCCCACCCTCCTGTGCCTACGAACTGCACGCCAACCCTGCGGGGCCTCCCAGCCCCCAAAGTCCACCCAGACGGCTCCCACCTCCAGGCCTTTGTCCTGGCCGGTTCCTTTGCTACCGCATCCACCCCCCACTTTCACGCAGCTCACCTCTGTTCACCCTTCACCTCAACTCAGGGGTCTGCTCTGTGAAAATACTCAGCAGATTCTTCCGAGGAGTTAGGCTCTCCTCCATTCCTTTGTCATCACTCTTTGGACGCAGTGCCTACTGCGACTCATTATAATCCCTGACACGTCCTTCTAGACAAGGGTCCTCGATGGCAGGCACCGTGTCCTTTTCATCTCTGTCTCCACACGCAAGAACACAGTTTGGAAGTCATGTTGGATGGGTGCTGACAGCACAGAAAATCAGTTTGAGCAGCAAAGCGTGGGGGGTTGGGGGGTGGGGGGAGGTTGCGGTGACAGGTGGGGACGGCTGCGGTGTCAGCAGCAAAGACTTGGGAAAGGGAGGGAAGCAAGAAGAGACAAGTCCAGAGGCTGGACACACCCCGACTGTCCCTCTGTTTCCCCCTCCAGCTCCCAGTACGTCGGTAGTACCCCTCTCCTGCCCAACCTGTGTGGCTCTGGGGGCCTGTCCAGCTGCTCCTTCTCTTCCCTGTCCCAATGACACAATTGAGTGCTACGAAGGAAGACTTCAGATCTATGGAGGTAAGCTGAACGTCTGGTGGTTTTCAGAGGCTGGAAAACCAGACATCTGAGTGGATCCCAAGAAGTTTTGATACTCGGGGTTCTAAGAATGAGGGAGGAAACGATTCCTGTCTGATTTCCTAAAACATCTGTGTGCTTCCCCACCCTTTCTTGTTCCACAGGAGGCATCAATTCTTTTCTGGAGATCAAAGGTTGTACGTCCATTACCGGTTGCGGGCTGATGGCTGGGGTCTTTACCATAGGACCCATGTGGGTGAAGGAAGTCTGTCCGTACCAGTTTCTCCTTCAACCCCGGAAGACAGAAAATGGGGCCACCCGGCTTCCTGTTTCAGTTTGGAGGTTAGAGCTGCTGCTGCTGCTGCTGTTACTGCAATAACTTGTCCATCGTTCCCGAGGAGACGCTTCCGGTCCTGGATTCCGAGATACGTCTTTTGACTGGGAGCCTTCTGATGGCTGGTCGTCAACGAGTTGAGATTTGAAGAAAAGAAGAGTTCTTGCGGTTGTATTTTGTATTTCTAATAAAGTTTCTGCTGTGATTTATGCATAACGCAAGGCTAGAAGTGGAATTTTAGTGCTGAAAGGGCCCTTGAAATTCATCGTGTCCACCGCACACATTTTGCAGAAAGGGAGGCAGGGAGCTGGAAAGCTTCGTGAGTTTCTCACGTGGACGTAGCTTTGGGCAAAGCAAGACCAGAACTTCGATACGTTGACCTCAAGTCTGGTTTTGCTTTTGTTTTATCGGTCACCTTCTCTTGGCGGCCGGGCAAGAGGTCAGCGGCAGCCTCCCCCAGAGCGCTCCCAGCCTCCTTATGGCCATAGTTGGCCATTTTGGTTCTAACGTTTCCCTGGGAGGTATAGCAGAATTTGAAAAATCAGACTCCAAATTCTCACTTTATATAACAGGCCCTCTCTCCTTTTTTTTTTTTTTTTAATTTTTTAATGTTTTATTTATTTCTGAGAGAGAGACAACATGAGCGGGGGAGGGGCAGAGAGAGAGGGAGACATAGAATCTGAAACAGGCTCCAGGCTCTGAGCTAGGTGTCAGCACAGAGCCCGACGTGGGGCCCGAACCCACGAACCGTGAGATCATGACCTGAGCCGAAGTCGGACGCTTAACCAACTGAGCCACCCAGGCGCCCCATGGGCCCTCTCTTCTATATCCTGTCTCTTGCCCCTTTACATCATCCCTGCCCTTCTCTACTGCCTATGTCCTACATCCTCAGCGGACAGAGGGAACCCAGGAGGCAGCTGGGGGCCAGCTGGGTATGAGGGCTGGGGGCCTGGGACTCTTGGGGGGAAGGTTTGTTTTTAGCTTCTCACGCTTGTTTATTTATTAACAACACATAAAACCCATCTTATTATAAAAGACTCCAATGACATAGGAGCTTATAAAGAAAAGTAAAATGTGGGGTGAGGGTAAGGAGGAACAGATATTTATTGTCTTATCTAAATAGCTTTATCGAGGCTTAATTGACATAGTCAATTGCATCAGGGGTGGAAGGAGACTTCACACAAACAACTGACCCCCACACACAAAGGACAGGGGAGTTTGGCCAGAATACAGGCCTGCCAAGTTCTTTCTAGAAAGTTCTCTAGTTCTAAACCAACTCTTTTTGAGTTAGAGCCCCACTCCAGCCAATCCTTTACCTTTGTCCCTAGGCCTCCAGTTCCCCATTGTATCAGTTTGTCAGTTTGCAGGAGAAAGCACGAAATTTGTTAATGAAGGGACTTGAGAGTTTCTGAAACAAAAAGCATTCAGAGCCACTGGTAAATGCCATCTAGGACAAAAAAGTACATGAATAAACAAACAACAAAAAAGCCAAGAAGATGTTTCCCATAGGACAATGGCTTAAGACAGTTACAGGAGAAATCCCTGAGTGAATAGAAGAATGATACAATTTTCTAAAAGTTGGCCTGTGGATTATTCTGGCATTTTGAAAATTATAGGTATCATATGGCAAAGGACTTCAGGCAGCATGGGCAAATTTCTCGGCAAACTTTCCAATAATATATTTATGTAAATATACATAATATATAAATACTCAATATATTATTTTTTTGATACCTTTGTTTATAACAATCCCTCATCCAACCCAATGGTAGGCAGAAACTTAACCAGTGTGGGTTTTTAAAAAATATTTCTATTATTACGTTTATTTCTTTTGAAAGAGAGAGAGAGAGAGAGAGTGTAAGCAGGGGAAGGGCAGAGAGAGGGGGAGACACAGGATCTGAAGCAAATTCCAGGCTCTGAGCTGTCAGCACAGAGCCTGACACGGTTCTCGAACTCATGGATCATGAGATCATGACCTGAGCCGAGGTAAGATGCTCAACTGATGGAGCCACCCAGGCGCCCCAAAACTTAATCAGTTTGAATAAACTCAGCCACCTCAGTGTTTTCTCTGGTCACTTCCAATTTCAGCTCAGTCAATTCAGAGCTCTCTCCCTTTCCACTCTCCTCACCCAGGGTTTGGCTACAGGCCTGGTGGGAAGGAGGTGACAGTCTAGTTTTTGCCTCGGAGCTGCTCATGGCCAAGTTCTTGTGGATGGCTGGCAGCTGGCTTCCATTACTGCTGGTGTCCACAGGGAACCTCCAAACCTGTCTGGGCACTGACGGGCATCCACGCGGGTCCTCTCGGCTCTGTCAACCCCTACAGCTGCATCAGGGCCTCTCCCAACAGCTCTCAAGTCCCACTGCGGAGCGTCAGGAGCCCAAGAAACTTTTGGAGTGGTAGATGTGCTCCTAATCTTGACTGTGGTGATAGTAAAGCTTCTCAAGGTCTACATAGGTCAAAAATCATCAAGTGGTATGTGGTTTGCTCTAAATATACGCACTATACCGTACGTCAATCACACCTCCATAAAGCTGTAAGAAAGAAAGAAAGAAAGAAAGAAAGAAAGAAAGAAAGAAAGAAAGAAAGGAAAGAAAGAAAAGAAAGAAAGAAAGAAAGAAAGAAAGAAAGAAAGAAAGAAAGAAAGAAAGAAAGAAAGAGAAAAAAGAAAGAGAAGAAAGAAAGAGAAGAAAGAAAGAAAGAAAGAAAGAAAGAAAGAAAGAAAGAAAGAAAGAAAGAAAGAAAGAAAAGCACAAACGTAACACGGTAACAGTTTGTTTTTCGGTCCTTCCTTAAATTGCCATTTCTTGACAAGTTAGAGTAGAGGTGGAGGAGGGGACTATCATACCAAGAAAATTAACGTTGTGTTTGGTGGTCTGATTCCAGTCCATCCTCTTCTTTCCCACTGTCCCCAGTGAGTCAACTGGCTGCTTCTCAACTCAGTAAAATCTCCTGGTCTTTGACAGACGTTCTCCTCCACGTCTCTGCTCTCAGAGCCAGTGGTGGCCTCGGGAAGCTACCCCAGCTTGCTCAGCTATGAACGGCTCCCTTCTCTGAACCAGCAGGACTTTCTTGCATCCATTTCTATTTCACCTTCCACTGAACATGCGGAACACTTTGTAATATCTCGATATTTCTTGGTGTTCCTATGCCTTTGCTTCTATGCCTTCAGCATCACACCCTCACATGCATCAACCAATTCCCTTTAAAAGGCCCTTCACCCAGGGGCGCCTGGGTGGCTCAGGCGGTTAAGCGTGACTTTGGCTCAGGTCATTATCTCGTGGGTGGTGAGTTTGAGCCCCACACTGGGCTCTCTGCTGTCAGTGTGAAGTCCACTTCGGACCTTCTGTCTCCGTCTCTCTGCCTCTCCCCCACTCTCATGTACTTTCTCTCGCTCGCTCAAAAATAAACATTAAAGAAAATTTTTTAATAAAAAAAAAAAATCCCAGGGCGCCTGGGTGGCTCAGTCGGTTAAGTGTCCGACTTCGACTCAGGTCATGATCTCACAGTTCATGGGTTGGAGCCCCGCATCGGGCTCTGTACTGACAGCTCCGAGCCTGGACCCTGCTTCAGATTCTGTGTCTCCCTCTCTCTGCCCCTCCCCTGCTCATGCTGCCTCTCTCTTTCTCTGTCTCTCAGAAATAAATAAAAAACATTAAATTTTTTTTGAAAAAAATGTTTTAAAAATCCCTTCATCAGTTTATAACTTCACCCTTGCCCACTCCCTTCTTTCTATTCTTTCTGTTACTACTCAGTACCTGGCTCTCATTCCTTAACCACCTCCCCTCGAATGACCTTTTTCTTTCTGTCCTTCTCACTGTCACAATTCCATTGAATACACTGTACCATGGAATACGACTTGGCAATGCTAAAGAACGAAATCCTGCCATTTGCAGCAACGTGGATGGAACTGGAAGGTATGATGCTGAGTGAAATAAGTCAGTCAGAGAAAGACAGACATCATACGCTTTCACTCAGGTGTGGACCTCGAGAAACTGAACAGAAGACCATGGGGGAGGGGGAGGGGAAAAATAGTTACAAACAGAGAAGGAGGGGGGCAAACCATAAGAGGCTCTTAAATACAGAGAACAAACTGAGGGTGGATGGGGGGGTGGGCGAGGGGGGAAATGGGTGATGGGCACTAAGGAGGACACTTGTTGGGATGAGCACTGGGTGTTGTATGTAAGCAACGAACCATGGGAATCTACCCCCAAAACCAAGAACACACTTTACACACTGTATGTTAGCCAATTGGAAAATAAATTATACTTAAAAAATAAAAATAAGAAAATGAAGATGAAAGGGCCTATTAAAGTAAAAAATAAAAGAAAGAAAATACTGTACCAGGGGCGCCTGGGTGGCTTAGTCGGTTAAGCGTCCGACTTCGGCTCAGGTCATGATCTGACGGCTCGTGGATTCGAGCCCCGCGTCGGGCTCTGTGCTGACTGCCAGCTCAGAGCCTGGAGCCTGCTTCAGATTCTGTATCCCCCTCTCTCTCTGACCCTCCCCTGCTCACGCTGTCTCTCTCTCTCTCTCTCCTAGAAGAAAAAAAAAAGACTTTTACCCAAATGTTCATAACAGCTTAATTTGTAATAGCCACAACCTAGATACAGCCCAAATGTCAAGAGGTGAATGGATAAATGGATTGTAGTTTATCTTTACGTGGAATATTACTCAGCGGTAAAAAGGAATGAACTATTTTCTTGTAACAAGTTTATGGAGATGTAATTGACATAGCATCACAATTCACTCACTTGAGGTATACAACCCAATGGTTTTTAGTATATTTAGAGTTGTGCAGCCATTACCACTACCTAATTCTAGCACATTTTCATCAACCCAGAAAGAAATCTGTACCCATCAGCAGTCATTCTCCATTCCTCTCACATCCCCAACTCCTAGGAACCATGAAAACCTATTTGTACATTGCCTATCGATAGAATCATACCATGTGTGGCCTTTTGTGACTATCATTTTGAGTTAATGCTTATATGTGGAGTGAGATAGAGGTTAAAGGGTTAAATTGTATCCCCCTCAAAATATATGCTCTAGTTCTAACTCCTGGTACCTGTAAATGTAACCTCATAGGCACACCTCAGAGATCGCGCAGATTTGGTTCCAGACCGCCGCAATAAAACGGGTATCACAATAAAATATGTCAAATGATAAATGAATTTTCTGGTTTCCTAGGACATGTAAAAGTTATGTTTACAGATAGTCTATTAAGTATACCAAAGCATTATGTCTAAAAAATACAAAGTATATACATTAATTTAAAAGTGATTTTTTGGGGGCACCTGGGTGGCTCGGTCAATTAAGTATCTGACTATTAGTTTCAGCTCAGATTGTGATCTCACAGTTTGTGAGATCGAGCCCCATATCGGGCTCTGTGCTGATGGTACGAAGCCTGCTTGCGATTCTGTCTGTCTGTCTCTCTCCCTGCCCCTCCCCTGCTCTCTCTCAAATAAATAAATAAAATAAATAAACATAAGAAAATTTTTTAAAAAGTTATTTATTACTGGGGCGCCGGGGTGGCTCAGTTGGTTAAGCATCTGACTCCTGATTTCAGCTCAGGTTATGATCTCACAGTTCATGAGTTTGAGCCCTGCATCAGCCTCATTGGCAGTAGGGAGCCTGCTTGGGATTCTCTCTTTCTGTTTCTCTCTCTCTGCCCCTCCCCCACTCTCCCTATCTAAAATAAATAAATACACTTGAAAAAATTATTTATTGCTAAAAACTGCTAATCATCATTTGAGCTTTCAGCAAGTTGTAATTACTGATCAGATTCCCACACCAAATAGAATAATAATGAAAAAGTCTGAAATATTGTGAGAATTACCAACATGTGACACGGAGACATAAAGCTGAGCTTTATGTAAGGTTGTCACAAACATTACATTTGTAAGACAAAAACAAAAAACAAAGCACAGGTATCTGAGAAGTGTAATAAAGCAAAGCACAAGAAGTGAGACATGCCCTGGTTACATTTTCTTGCTGTTTCGAACCTTTGGAAACTTTGTCTCTCGTAACCTTTTGATTTAAGGTCTACTTCGACAGTTTAGCCACCTCCCCCATCTGCTCTCTTGGTTACAATTTGTTTTTGTTTTTAAGTTTTTTTAATGTTTATTTATTATTGAGAGAGAGAGACAGACAGACAGACGCAGAATGCAGGCTGGGGAGGGGCAGAGAGGGAGACACAGAACCTGAAGCAGGCTCCAGGCTCTGAGCCCTCAGCACAGAGCCCGACGCAGGGCTCAAACTCACAAACCGCGAGATCATGGCCTGAGCCGAAGTCAGACGCTTAACTACTGAGCCACCCAGGCGCCCTTTATTTATTTATTCTGAGAGAAAGAGGGAACCTGAGCGTGTATGCAGGGCCGGGGTGGGGGGACAGCGAGAGAGAATCCTAAGCCAGTTCAATGCTGTCAGTTGGAGCCTGAGGTGAGGCTCGATCTCATAAACCACAGGATCATAACCTGAGCCAAAATCAAGAGTCGGCCACTTAACCGGCCGAGCCACCCAAGCGTCCCTGTTTGTCATGTTTTTGTAAGCTTAGATCAACAGCTCTATCAAGTTAAAGGGCATTTGTGGGGCAAAGGAATGGGTTAAGTGACACCAAATGTACACAGTCAGCAAAATCCAGACCGTGGGAACTCTGGAAGACAATGACCTGACTTTGTAAAAAAAAATTACGTTTAGAGGGAAGAAAAAAAGATGAGAAGCTATAACGTACAAGAGACTTAAACATACAAAAACAAGTGTGTGGACCTCACTTGGAGCCTGAGTTGAAAAACCAGGAAAAATATTTTTTGGAGACCGAAAAGCAAATCCATTAATCGACTGGCTATTTAACCATATTAGGTATTTTAAACTCTATTAGATGTAAGAACTAAAATCATGTATTTCAACGCGACAATGGTTTGTTCCAAGAAAGTATTGCCTAGAAGGAAAAAGCTCACTTATCGGACAATAGCTTGCTTATTGAGACTGTTTCAAGACCCCCATTTTGTTGTGGGGTCTAATCCTAAACTTTTTTTTAAAGTTTATTTACTTATTTAGAGAGAGAGGGAGAGAGAGAAACCCCACTATCGGCAGAGGGGCAGAGAGAAGGAGTGAGAGAATCCCTGGCAGGTTCCATGCCGTTAGCACAGAGCCCGATGCGGGGCTCAAACTCACAAACCATGAGATCATGACCTTAGTCAAGATCAAGACGCTTAGCCGACTGGGCCACCCAGGTGCCCCTAATCCTGAACTATTCTGTCACAATCCTTGCGTAAGCCTAACCAGTTTCCTGCTATGAAGAGATCGCCTCAAACAGCCTTACTTGATTTTCCCTGTAGTATGATCGAGACTCTGCGAGAGGGTCAACTGTTAACACAAATAATACATTTTTTGGTGCCATGTTTAGTTTAAAAAGGGAAAGTGTATCTCCTTGAAGGCATATCCTGAAGGGTTTACATATTTAATGAAAAAAAGACTGAGGCTTGCTTCAATATCGTATGGGACAGAGAATGGGTGGGGCATGGAGAAAATGAAATGGACCCTAAGGTGATAATTATTGAAGCTTGTGGGTAGCTACATGGGGTTTCCCACACTACTTTTGTCTACTTATGTACATGTGTGAAACTGCCCGTAATAAAAAGTTTTTTTTCAGTGCGCTACTCAGACCACAACATTAGAGTTATGCTTAATCATCTTCTCTTCCTCTCCTATGCTGTATTCAATCCATTGACATATCCCACAGATATTCAAAATTCCTCTAGAATCTGACCATTTCTCACTGCCTCCGCTTCGCCCCCCACGCACCACTTTTCCCACCTTGATTATTGCAATAGCCGATGTCTCCATGCTTTGGCCATTGCCCTCCCCCAATCCCATTCTGTTCTCAACAAAGCATCCAGAAGGATCCTTTTAAAAAATAAGTCTAAAACCTCTTCTCTGGGGCATCTGGACGGCTCAGTTAAGCATTTGACTTCAGCTCAGATCATGATCTTGCAGTTCACAAGTTCAACACCCCCACACGGGGCTCTGTGCTGACAGCTCAGAGCCTGGAGCCTGCTTCAGATTCTGTCTCCCTCTCTCTCTGCCCCTCCCCCCATTGTGCTCTCTCTCTCTCTCTCAAAAATAAATACACATTAAAACAATTTTTGAAACCTCTTCTCAAAACCTTACAATGGCTCTTCCTCTCACTCAGAGTCAAAGTCAAAGTTCGTACAATGGCCTACAAGGTCTTACACTCTCTGCCCCACTCTCTGACTTCATCTCCTAAGTCACATCCTTTGGGCCACTCAGGTCACACCGGCCGCCTTCCTGTTCCTCCAATGCACCAGGGATGCTCCCACCTCAGGACATTTGCACTTACTCCTCCTTCTGGTCTACAATGCCACCTCCTTCAAGTTTTTACACAAATGTCCCCTTCTCAATGAGGCCTTTTCTGACCCCCCCCCCCACTATTTAAAATTGCAACCATCCTCTCTCTACCCATGCAGACCCTCTTCCCCATATTTTTTTCCCTTTTGTTCTTATTGCCATCATAGATTATACTTGTTTATATTACTGTCTCCCTCCTTATTTTTTTTTTTAATATTTTTTATTTATTTCTAGGAGAGAGAGAGAGCATGAGCAGGGGAGGGTCAGAGAGAGAGGGAGTCACAGACTGAAACAGGCTCCAGGCTCTGAGCTGGCAGTCAGCACAGAGCCCGACGCGGGGCTCGAACCCACGAACCGCGAGATCATGACCTAAGCGAAAGTCGGACGCTTAACCGACTAAGCCACCCAGGCGCCCCTTACCATTCTTTTTTTTTTTTTTTACTATTTTTTAAACTGTCTCCCTCCTTAAAACAAGCCTCACACGGGCCTGATTTCTGTCTGTTCTGTTCCCTCCTATAATCATGTAGCCCCATGATTATAAAGTATCTAGAAGAGAATAAGTGCCCAGTAAATATTCAATGACTTTGGTCACTAGTATCTTCTATACAGCGTCCTCGGCCACTGCCCTATTCCTCCAGGGCTCAAACAGGTGTTAGGTCCCAATGGGATAATTTGGAAAGAAAGTCTTGATTTTTTTTTTAATGTTTATTTTTGAAAGAGAACGCGAGTGGGGGAGGGGCAGAAGGGGGGCAGAGGATCCTAAGCAGGCTCCATGCTGACAGCAGAGAGCCCAATGCAGGACATGAACCCAACAAACTGTAATCACGACCTGAGCAGAAGTCAGACACTTAACTGACTGAGCCACCCAGGCATCCCAAAAGTCTTGATTTAAAAAAAAAAAAAATTATCCTGGGGCACCCGGGTGGCTTAGTCGGTTAAGCGTCCGACTTTCTCTCAGGTCATGATCTCGCGGTTCGTGGGTTCGAGCCCCGCGTCGGGCTCTTTGCTGACTGCCAGCTCAGAGCCTGGAGCCTGTTTCAGTCTGTGACTCCCTCTCTCTCTGACCCTCCCCTGCTCACGCTGTCTCTCTCTCTCCTAGAAATAAATAAAAAGCATTAAAAAAAAAATTATCCTAAGGGAAGAGAGGCAGGGTCTTAGCCCAACAGTCTATGTAAATGAGACTCGCTGGAGCTAGAGTCTGTGATGGGCGATGCTGGGGTCAGTGTCTGCAATGGATCCAGCCCCTTGGAGCACAGCCTCACCCGTAAATCATCTAGTGTGCTGGGAGACCAGAAGAAAATGTGCACTCTCTCTTCCCAGAAACCCACTAAATGCAAACTAAACAACAAGCTACTTTGGCAGCTTTGCAAACAAGGAAAGGCAATAGGCAGAGATTAGCACACTTTGTTCAAGACAAACTTTTAAAGCAGAGTTTGATTTTCTGGAGACATCTTAGGACAAATGACTCCAATTTCTGGCTCTTTTCAAAATACCGAAATCCTTAACATCACGGAATCAAAAACACCAGTATGCCCTTCGGAACAACCGTTTGGCAGCACCTACCAAGACTGCACGTGTGTGCCTTATGACCTACCAATTCCACTTCCGGGTCTATACCCAAGAAAAGTGACTGCCTATGTCCACACACAAGAATGCTCATGGCAGCGCTGTTCATAATAGCTGAAAACTAGAAACAGCCGAATGCCCACCCACCACCAGACTTGGGAAGTAAATGTGGTATACTCATAAAATGAATTGCTTCGCAGCAATTTTTAAAAATAACAATACATATGCAACGACAGCATGGACCCTCGCGGCATAATGTTGAGTGAGCAAAGCCAGAGACAGAAGAGTACATAATTGTAGGATTCCTTTTATACACAGATCAGGAACAAGCAAACTCAATTCGTGGTGAGAGAATTCAGAAGGTGGTTAGCTCTGGGCGGTGTTGACTAGGAGGGGGCGCGAGGGAATCTTCTAGAATATGAGAATATTCTAGGGGCGCCTGGGGGGCTCAGTGGGTTTTCCGCTCTTGATTTCAGCTCAGGTCATAATCGCGTGGTTTGTGAGCTTGAGCCCCACCTCAGGCTCCACAGTGACAGTGTGTGGAGCCTGCTTCTGATTCTCTCTCTCCTCTCTCTGCCCCTCCCCCACCCACACTTGCTCTCTCTCAAAATAAACACGCAAAATTAAAGAAAAAGAATATTCTGTATCTTGGCCTAGGTGCTAGTTACACATATGTATACATATGTATGTATACATATATACCTACAATCCTTGAGCTTTGAGCTCTAAGTTATACCCCAATTAAAAAGTTAAAATTTTTAAAAATTTTAAATAAAATAGAATAAATGACTGGTATGTCAGTACTTTCAAGACCTGAAACACCAGAATGCAGGGCCGGCCCAGTGGAGAGAACACATGGAGAACGGGGCCAGGCTCTAGGATTCCCTCTCTCGCCACAAGGTGGCTATCTCCCCTCAAGTCTCCTTCCCAGTCCTCTGGGAAAATTCAGGGAATCTCCCAGGAAGAGGAGGAGCGTGTGCTCTGGACACCAACAGTGTGGGAAACTGGGATAAGAATGCCGTGTAATGACCCAGGCCGGCCTCACTACAGAAGACCGTAGCCCTTTCAAAGCCTTGAATCCCAGTTCTGCCATTTTCTAGCTGTGTGGCCTCGGGAACATTCCTTAACTTCTCTGTGCCTCAGTTTCCTCATCTGTCCAGTGGAAATGACAATAGTGCGTACCTTGTGGCGTGGTTGCTGGTGGTGGCGCTGTTCCTGTTGTTGACGGGAAATGAGCTGACCTTCATGGAACTCTCAGAACATCCCCCGGCACAGAAGAGGTCAATGTCATTACCTGAGTTAATGTTAAGAGACAAAATGTCAGTACCGATAGGGGAACCTGTGGTATCTCACTTCCTCGGGGACCAAGCAGGTTTTGGAAGCCAGGCTGAGCTGGAGATGAAGAGAGCCTGTTCTGGCTTCTATGTTCTTTTCTAGAACCCGATGACCTACTCACGGCGGCCACGGCTAGTGCCAGTCCAGATCTGTGGCCCAGAGGTTTTCGCCAGTCTTTCTGTAGCTCTCAGAGCTCCTGTACCTCAGTGTGGGGGGCAGAATAATGGTCCCCCCCACCCAGAGGTTTCTATGCCCTCATCCCCACAGACCTGTGACTATGGTACCTTACAGAGCAAAAGCGACATTGTCAGTGTCATTAAGTATCTTGAGATGTGGAAGTTATCCTGGATTACCAGGAAAGATCCAAGGTAATCACCTGGATCCTCATAAGAGGGAAACAGGAGGAATAGAGTCAGAGAAGTGGAAATGGGAACAGAAGCAGAAGAAGTCAGAGCGACGTGGCTAAGAGCCAAGGAACGCAGGCTGACTCTGGACACTGGAAAGCGCAAGGAACGGATTCTCCCCTAGACCCTATAGGGGCCAAAGGCAGGCCGCCCCAAGAGGAACCACTTTGTCATGAAGACCTTTTGAGTTAAAAAGCAATGGAGGGGGTGCGCCCAGGTGGCTCAGTCGGTTGAGTGTCCAACTCTTGATTTTGTCTCAGGTCGTGATCTTGTGGTTCGTGCATTCAAGCTCCGCGTCAGGCTCTGCGCTGAAAGTGCTGAGCCTGCTTGGGATTCTCTCTCTCCTTTTCTCTCTCTGCCCCCCTCCCCCATGTCTCTCAAAATAAATAAATAAAAACTTTTAAAAATAAAGCAATGGAAACCCAGAAGATTCAGGAAAAGCTCTGTAATTTGTCCTCAAAGGACTAAAAGGAATTTAGATCAAGGACCTGCTATAGGAAGAGAGCCATCAGCATAATTACATTATGACATGAACTAGGTGTGGTGGCCAGGAACCTACCGGCAAGGCCACTCTGATCAAAGCCTTCTCTTTGCCCCCATTGTTTCTGAGTGGCCCAGCAAACGTTTGTTTACTGAACATTATTCTTTTTCATCTTTGTGTAAATTGCATCCCTTTCTTCTGAAATCCCAGACATGCCCGCTCCCTTCTCCTCCATTCAAAAAGACACACAGAGGGGCGCCTGGGTGGCTCAGTTGGTTGGGTGACTGATTTCAGATCAGGTCATGATCTCGCAGTTCCTGGGTTCTAGCCCCTTGTCGGGCTCTGTGCTGACAGCTCAGAACCTAGACCCTGCTTTGAACTCTGTGTGTCTCTGCCCTTCCCCTACTCACACTCTGTCTCTCTCTCTCTCCCTCAAAAATGAGTAAATACTCACACACATACAAAAAAGGACACATAGACCTCATTTCTGCCTGAGTGCCTGGAATCTCCATGTCCGTGTGGACTTCCCGTATGTCCACCTGCTAAATTTGATTTTCTCCTGTTAACCTGTCAGTTAAAACTGACAGAGTCAGTTTGACTCTTAGTCCAGCTAGAAGGAGCTAGAAAGGGCCTGGAATTCTTGCTCCCTGGCAAAATATAGCCTTTGACATTAGCCCTGTAAGACCTATTTCAGATTCTGGACCTCCAGAACCGTAAGCTAGCTAAACTGGGTGGGTTTAAGCCACTAAGCTTGTGATCAGCTTGTTACAGCAGCACCTGGAAACTAATACCCTTGGACTTGATTCCAAGCAATGTCTGGGCAACCTGGTGGCGTCTGTAGCTGTACATCTGAATTTCCTTCATTTATTAAAACAGGACAGGGGCGCCTGGGTGGCTCAGTCGGTTGAGCATCGGACTTTGGCTCAGATCATGACCTTGTGGTTTGTGAGTTCGAGCCCCGTGTAGGGCTCCATGCTGACAGCTGGGAGCCTGGAGCCTGCTTTGGATTCCCTGTCTCCCTCTCTCTCTCTGCCCCTCCCCTGCTTGTGCTCTGTCTCTCTCTCTTTCTCAAAAATAAATAAATATTAAAAAAAAAAAACAGGACATGCAATCGCATGGTTCAGCATTCAGTAAGTATATACAACCGCTTTGGCTAACCATCTGCATACCCCCGGACCCTGCATTGCCGGTCCGGACTACGTTCTCAGCAGAAACGCACAGGCTTGTCCACTGAAGAAGCCCTAGAAGAATGTTCCCAGCACCACGATTTGTTATTGCCAAAGGCTGGAAGTGACCCAAATGCCTGTGGGCAGCAGAATGGATAAATAAACACACTCATCATTTCATACACTGCCACCTTGGGCCCCGAATCTGTCCTTCTCGGTGTTCGCAGCGGGGAGGAGTGCCTGGAAGGCTATGATCCTTAGTGATTACCTATAATGGCAAGAGGCAGTATTTAGGGCGCTTATGAGCATGGGGGGAGGGAGGTTTGAAGCACTTTCCAGATGTCACCTGATCTCATCCTCACAGCGACGCTGTAAGGTCGGTGCTTTTATTATCCCCATTTTACAGGTGGGGAAACTGAGGCACGGGTCATTTAAAAAAGAGGCCAAGGCATGCTTACGAATGCAGAACGGGGATTCGGACCCAAGCAGTCTGGCTCTATTGTAGGAGTAGGAGACATGGAAGTCACACTGGATGCAGCTCAGGAGTGGCAGGACTGTCCCCCGACAGCTGAGAAACGCGGAACTCTCAGGACCTAAGCCGCGGGAGGGCAGCTGCCTCAAGACCCTGTCTGGCAGCACTTTCTAGTCCTTGGGCTGTCCCTACAAATGGGCAGCCTTCGCAGGAGGCTGGTGGGCGTAGGCTGAGGGAGCCAGATGTGGGGCTTACAATGCCCATCCCAGCTCCAGGCTGGGTGATAGGACCTTTGTTCCCAGTCCAACGGCCAGTGCTGGGACACCCTGGGGGCCACAGTGATGGGCACCGTGGGGCAAAGGGTAGCCAGGAGGATCTTTCATGTTGCAAAAGCCTAACAGTCGACCCAGGTTCTTAGCGCTGGGCCAGAATACCATCCCTGAGCGGCCAGGACATACCGGAAAACTTGAGTTCTGATGGGTAAAAACACAGGGAAGTTAATTAACTACTCCACATACATCATGAGGAGCGATAACCTTCCAAATGTCGAAGACTGGGTTTGGGTTTGCCACATCAGCTGTAAAAGCTCACATGACTCAAGGCAGGAGCCTTGAGGACAGGGAGGCCTCTCCAGGAGACCAGGAACCAGAGAGAACTCACACCCAGAGTCCCTGTAAGAATGACAGCTAGGGGGGCGCCTGGGGGGCTCCGTGGTGGAGGGTCTCTTGACTTCAGCTCAGGTCATGATCTCATGATCCCATGTTGGGCTCTGCATGGAGCCTGCTTGAGATTCTCTCTCTCCCTCTCTCTCTCTGCTCCTCCCCGACTCGTGCACACGTACGCATTCTCTATGTCTCAAAAGGAAAAAAAATGACAGCTCTGTTCTGCATCTTGCGGTGCTGGAGACATGGGCCCAGCCTCAGGCCATCTCTAATCTCTAATCTGCTGGCGACAGCCCGGCCAGCCTCACTTTACCCACAGAAATTCTAGGACCATCTGGGTCCAATTATTTTTACAAGCAGCAAAAGTCCTGGGAAACTGTCCTGTGCAAGCCACTAAATTTCTCTCACTTGTAAACTGGAGTTAATCACAGTTCTGGCTCTACAGAGCTGTATGACAATTAAGTGGCCTCCCCTCATGTCATGTGCATGGAACCAGGCAGGAATACAGGTTTGTGAGGCTTGAAGCTTACAAGCTTACACAAGAACTACGAGGAAAGATTTTGAAATGAACACAAAAAGATTTTGGGATGCATAAAACCCGCACCCGCGCCTTTATTTATAAACCAATTCTTCACTGAGCTAAAGACAGACCTAGATCTGATATTTGATAGATCTAGATTAAAAATCCCAGGGGCGGAGCGCCTGGGCGGTTCAGTCGATTAAGCATCCAACTTTGGCTTAGGTCATGATCTCACGATTGGGGAGTTTGAGCTCCACATCAGGCTCTGTGCTGCTAGTGTGGAGCCTGTTTGGGATTCTGTCTCTCTGTCTCTCTCTCTCTCTCTCTCTTGCTCTCTCTCACTCGCTCCCTCAAAATAAATTTAAAAACTTTTTTAAAAATCCCAGGATGGGGCACCTGGGTGGTTCAGAAGGCTGAGCGTCTGACTTCAGCTCAGATCATGATCTCACGGCTTGTGAGTTCGAGCCCCACATCAGGCTCTGTGCTGTCAGTGCGGAGCCCACTTTGGATCTTCTGTCTCCTCTATCTCTGCCCCCTCCACTGGTCTCTCTTTCCCTCTCAAAAGTAAATAAGAACATTAAAAAAAAAAAAAAATCCCAGGTGCGCCTGGCTGGCTCAGTCGGTGGAGCATGTGACTCCTAATCTCAGGGTTGAGAGTTTGAGCCCCACAATAGGTATAGAGATCACTTTAAAAAATAAAATCTTGAAAAGAAAAAGACAAAAACAGGTGATAAGTGACTACGATTAAATATCAAGGCATTCGCTCATCAACCAGCAAACATAGATGCTTTCAAAGCTTCCTCCCAGCTTCTGGTAGACAACCACACCCAAGTAAGAAATGCAGATAAGACAGCCTCTTTGCTCAGCCGTCCTCTCCTGCCTGGTTCCCTTCCCCCACACAAAGCCTGTCCACCTGGAGCCTGGGAGTTCCCTCCAAAGAAGCCCCGCACAGGAGCTCCCGCGGTCCCCTCTCAAATAGCCTCCCCCCTCTCCCGCCCAGGAGACTCAGAGCTGACCGCGACTTTGCAGATTGCACGGCTGGCCCGGTCCTCCCCCGTGTAACGCCACAACCACAGGACTCTAGCTTGGCCATCGACGTGCTTTCGCCAACAGAACAAGATGGAAATAACAGACTGCCGGCTTCAAGCCTAGGTGGCATCTGAGGGACCTTGCGCGTCTCCACTTCACCTCCAGCGGGACAAGCCCAGGCTAGCCTGTTGGAAGGTGACAGATAACTCAGAGTAAAACCGAGTCTCCCAGCCAAGCTAGACGCGAACAGCTGACCCCTAGACATAAGAGCGGACGCAGCCAAGCCCAGGAGACGTCTCTAGCCAGGCCCCACTGAAACTGGCCGCCCATGAACTTGGGAGCTTAAGTAAAGGCTACCGAGTGTGGGGGTGGTTTGTTACAGAGCATTACTGTAGCGACTGCGGAAACTTGCAGATCCTGGTCAAACCCTTAAGCCGGGCTGCTTGGATGGGAGTTATCCCCACCATTTAACTCAGCTGAGTTGCCTTAAGATTCTTCATCCATAGGGGCGCCTGGGTGGCTCAGCTGGTTAAGCATCTGACTCTTGATTTTGGCTCAGGTCATGATCTCAAGGTTCGTGAGCTTGAGCCCCGCTGGTGGCACAGAGCCTGCTTGGGTTTTTCTCTCTCTCCCTCTCTCTGCCCCTCCCCCTGCTCTGGTGGGTTCTCTCTCTCTCTCTCCTCTCAAAATACATACAGAAATTGGGGCGCCCGGGTGGCTTAGTCGGTTAAGCGTCCGACTTTCACTTAGGTCATGATCTCGCGGTTCGTGGGTTCGAGCCCGCGTCAGGCTCTGTGCTGACTGCCAGCTCAGAGCCTGGAGCCTGTTTCAGTCTGTGACTCCCTCTCTCTCTGACCCTCCCTTGCTCACGCTGTCTCTCTCTCTCTCTCCTAGAAATAAATGAAAATATTAAAAAAAAAATACATACAGAAATAAAAAAGATTCCTCATCTATAAAATGGGATGATAGGGGTTCTAAGGCAACAGGATTGTGCACCATTCAGGAGGTGTCCCTACCGCTCTGTGTCAGGAGTAGGAGACAATGCCCTCCCAGAACGGACACTCAGGCAGGGCACATGCATAAACACCAAGAAGATTTCCGACAGACCGTCAGGTGGAGAGAACTGCTGTGTAGAGAAGTAGGGCCAAGTGAAGGGAGGGAGCACTGGGGTGAGGGAGAAGGCAGGCTGCTTTTTTTTCCCCTAATGTTTTATTTATTTCTGAGAGAGAGAGAGAGTGTGAGCAGGGGAGGGTCAGAGAGAGAGAGGGAGACACAGAATCCAAAGGCAGGCTCCAGGCTCTGAGCTAGCTGTCAGCACAGAGCCCGACACGGGGCTCGAACCCACGAACTGTGAGACCATAACCTGAGCCGAAGCCGGACGCTTAACCGACTGAGCCACCCAGGCACCACCAGGCTGCTTTTGATAAGATGGTCAGGGAAGCCCGTTCAGAGGAGAGGACGTGCCAGCAGATGCGGGAAGAAGAGGAACAGGAAGCAATGCAGAGCTGGAGAGGGAGAGCTTTCCAGCAGAGGGCACAGCCAGTGCAAAGGCCAGGGGGCGGGCGTGTGGGTGGTGGGCGTGAACAACGGAGGAAGGCCTGCTGTGAGGCAGGCACGGAGCAGAGAGGGAGGAGGAGGCGTCCTAGCGGCCGGCACCAACCGGATCCTGAGGAGCAAGGAGTTTGCACGTTATCGTTGCGAAAGCGAAACCAGTTAATACGTGGAAAGCGCTCAGGACAGTGCCTGGGTCATGGTGAGTGTCCAGGAAGTGACGGCCTTTACTTTCCTATTGGCACTTGACCCACAAAATGCAGTGTCCCTGCTCAGGGGTCCTGAGAGGGAAATACCCATGGGATGGTTGCCCCTTCCCGGAACTTAGGAGGAGGCTCACCGACGGAATCTTGACAAGGGAAACACACTTTTGACTCTGAGTTGGTATGGCTTGAATTCCTACAGCAAGACTGAGTCCAGGGGTACCTGGCTGGCTCAGTCGGTAGAGCCTGTGACTCTTGATCTCAGGGTCATGAGTTCAAGCCCCACATTGGGCATGGAGCCTACTTTAAAAAGTAAATCAGGGACTGGGGCGCCTGGGTGGCTCAGTCTTTTAAGCGCCTGACTTCGGCTCAGGTCATGATCTCACGGCTCGTGAGTTTGAGCCCCACATTGGGCTCACTGCTGTCAGCACAGAGCCTGCTTCGGATCCTCTGTTCCCCCTCTCTCTGGCCCTCCCCTGCTCATGCTCTCTCCCTTTCTCAAAAATAAACATGTTTTTTAAAGTAAACAAAATAAAATCTTAAAAAAAGACTTGAGTCCATGTATTATTTATGAGATTTAAACAATAACAATGGGGCAGGCACCTGGGTGACTCAATCGGTTAAGTGTCCGACTCTTGATTTTGGCTCCAGTCATGATCTCACAATTCGTGGGATAGAGCCCTGTATCGGGTTCTGTGCTAACAGCATGGAGCACGCTTGGGACTCTCTCTCCCCCTCTCTCTGCCCCTCCTCCACTCTTCCTCTCTCTCAAAATAAATAAATTTGAAAAAAAAAAAAACAGAAGGTGCTCCATAACAGCTTATAGAATGAACAGAAATGGTCTCTTTCTTTTCTAAAGTCTGTACTGGCAGCATAAAAAGTTGACAATCCCATGGACAACCCTCCAGTCTTGTCTTTGCAATTTTCTGGCTCCCAAGCTCCAAACTGGGTGACAGAACAAAATCCCAAGGCCAAGGCTCTTTCCCAAATGGGCCGTGGCCTATTTCTGCAGCCACATCTGGTGACTCCCTCCCACGCCAAGCTGCACTCTCTTCCCAGAATAAGGCGGGTTCTCTCAGGCCTTTGCTACGTGTGGTTTAAGGCCCTGTTCCAACGTCACGTCCTCCAAGAAGACATCCTAGAGCCCAGGCAGAGACACTCTCAGCGGACACAGGGTCTCTGCCCCAGGATTTAGGTGAATGTCTTCCCGGCATCGCCAGAAAAGCCAGGAGCGGACAATGTTCCTCGCGGCCACCAGAGGGCGCTGTCAAAACACCCACCGGCCCTCTTGGTTTCAAAACCCCCAGGGTCTCCCAGGTGCTCTCTTCCAGGTACCAGTTAAGATGCCTGCTGGATTCAAATCCTGGGCGGGCCACTTACTCTGAAACTGAGCTAGTGGCATCACGTGTCCAGGCCTCTGTTGCTACACAGTGTCGTCGGGTGGGTTAAATAGACGGTTTCCTGTAAAGCAGTTGGAAAAGCATCAGACACTAGGATGTTCTCAGCACACGTTGGCTCCTGCATCCCTAAGGCTATTTCTCAGCAGGGCACAGCGGACTCAGACCGAGCGACTGGGGAGCGTTAGAGACTAACACAAGAGCAGAGGCAGTGGGCAGGGAACCCACAAAAGGTGATGCTGAAATCCCAGGGCTGGGAAGAAGCAGTGATGGACAGACAGAGGGATGGAAAGAGGGGTGGATGTGATCAGCAAGCAAAGCACAACGTTAACTGCAGAATCCAAGTAATGGGTACACAAGCCTTCACTGTAAAATTATTCCAGCTTCTCTGTTTGAAATTTGTCATTAAAAGCGTTTGGGAAAATGCAAAACGAAAAGCTGGGAGGATGTTGAGTCAGCAAAGAAAAGTGGATGGAATTGGTTAGAGAAGCCAAGAAAGGAAGAATTTCACTGGGACTTTCCACACAATCCACAGTCCCCTTCCCTGCAGCGTTCACGAATGAATGAGGCCAGCCATCAGGCATCGACTCCTGAGGAAGCCTGACAGCAGGAAAAATGAGAAGAAGAAAGAGGCGAAGACAGTGTTCCCAATTCTCAGGAGTTCCGCCATTGCATTCAGAGATCCATTTCACATCTGAGCTCGTTTGTTGCTCGTTCAACAAACATTTACTGAAACCCTTCTCTGCGCCTGGCCCTGAGCTGGGCAGTGCCAGGAACAGCCTGCCTCTGCCCTCAGGGGACTCAAAGTCCAGTGGCAGAGACAGACTCGTTCCTCTGGCCGAGTGTCAGAACGTCTGTGGGGGACACCCAGGAACTGGGAGTCCCAGAGGAGGCCCCTGATCCAGATGGAGGTCAGAGAGGGCTTCCTGCTGGAAAGGACATCCGAGCCGAGTCTTGAAGAAGGAGGAGATGTCAGCCAGGTAGAGAGAGCGGAGGGAGACCATCTTGGGCAGAATGAACGTCACACAGAAAAGCAGGCGAGCAGAAGGGCATGAGGCTCACAGTGAACTACAAGTCCAGTTTAAAAAAAAATTTTTTTAATGTTTATTTTCAAGAGAGACAGAGCACGAGTGGGGGAGGAGCAGAGAGAGAGAGAGGGAGACAGAATCTGAAGCAGGCTCCAAGCTATCTGCAAAGAGCCAGATGCAGGGCTTGAACTCAAAAGTGGTGAGATCATGACCTGAGCTGAAGTCAGACACTCAACCGACTGAGCCATCCAGGCGCCCCCTTTCTTTCTTTCTTTCTTTCTTTTTTAAGTTTTATTTATGTAAGTAATCTCTGCACCCAATGTGGGGCTTGAACTCACAGACTGAGAGATCACGACCTGAGCGGAAATCAAGAGTCTGATGCTTAACCAATTGAGCCACCCCGGTGCCCCAACAGTCCCCTGTTAATAACCATTGAGACTGTCCCTAGTTTTCTGCCATTGCAAACCCAGCTAGAGTCAGTATCACTTGGGGGCGCCTGGGTGGCTTAGTCGGTTAAGCGTCCGACTTTCGCTTAGGTCATGATCTCGCGGTTCGTGGGTTCGAGCCCCGCGTCGGGCTCTGTGCTGACTGCCAGCTCAGAGCCTGGAGCCTGTTTCAGTCTGTGACTCCCTCTCTCTCTGACCCTCCCCTGCCCACGCTGTCTCTCTCTCTCTCTCTCTCCTAGAAATAAATAAAACATTAAAAAAAAAAAAAAAGAATCAGTATCACTTGGGGTATTCTTTGTCCCTCTGAATACCCTTTGCTTGCTGGGCTCCAAACTCTCCCCTCCGGCCACTGGTTGACTGCTCCTGTGTTGTTTCAATGTTTCACAGGGAGAAGATATTTGCGTACTGCTTATGTAATTAAAATTAAATAAGCCCTTCATTAAAAACACAAACCTGGGAAGGAGAGAAACCAGAAAGGCCAGTTCCTGCAGAGCCTCCCGCCCTGTCCCCTGTCACACCTGCCTTGTCACCAGCAAGCCCTGCCTGATGGCGAAATCCATTTCTTAACCACAAACATGGGCCTCGAAGACCCTGGGGAAAATGCAGGAATGAGATGACACTATTTTGCCTGTTGCTTTTTTTTTTTATTAAAAAAAATGTTTTAATGTTTATTTATTTTTGAGAGAGAGACAGAGCATGAGCAAGGGAGGGGCAGAGAGCTAGAGGGAGACACAGAATCCAAAACAGGCTCTGAGCTGGGTGTCAGCACAGAACCCAACGGGGGGCTCGAACCCACGCACCACGAGATGGTGACCTGAGCCAAAGCCGGACCCTTTACTGACTGAGCCACCAGGCACCCCTCTACTGCTTTTCATCTGAGCTAGAATCTTCTGCTTCTCGTATTCTTCTTCCTTCTCCTCCCTCTTCTTCTCTCCTAAACCTCTGTTTTGGAGAGCACTGTACTGAAGGCATTTTTAAGCGATGTCCAGTTCAATAAAAGAAGACTTAAGTTATGCAGAATCTGGCCTTTTGTCACCAGAAAGAGGAAAGAAAAGGAGAGCTAGAGGCTTAGAAGTGGAAATCAAAGAGCAAAAACAATTATCTATTCTATTTTAAATACATCAATCTCTTCTTTCCCTTTCCCTTCCCTTCTTGCACACAAGCAAGCAGGTGTCTGAAAGAGAGATTAGAGGCAGGGCTCAGAATCGGCTGTCAGAGCCAAGTTGGATCAGTGGGACATCCATCCCAGGGGCCCCTGGGGTGGGCAGATGGTAACCACAAGAGATTAACCACTTTCAGGGGGATCAAGCAAATAGGTAAACATATTAAGATTTCTCACTGAGGAAGGGGCGCCTGGGTGGCTCAGTCGGTTAAGCGTCCGACTTCGGCTCAGGTCATGTTTGTGGGTTTGAGCCCTGCGTCGGGCTCTGTGCTGACAGCTCAGAGCCTGGAGCCTGCTTCAGATTCTGTATCTCCCTCTCTCTCTGACCCTCCCCTGCTCACGCTGCCCCTCTCTCTCTCTCTATCAGAAATAAATAAAACATTAAAAAATTTTTTTTAAAAGGAAAGATAATTTCTCTGTGCCACACAATTGCAACTTTTCTGTAATTTTGAGATCTTGCCAATGGAAAAAAAATATTAAGGCAGTACTTTTGCAACTTGTTTGAGTACACTGGGAGTCAGAAATAGATCTGACCTCAAGACTACCATGAAACGTATTTGCAAACCTGAAATAAAAACGTCACAAGATGAAACATAGCCTTGCTTCAAAAGATAAGATCAAATATGGCTTTATAACTTATTAATATCACAACACAGGAAAATAACTTCCAAGAGAAACAGTGAAGAAACAAACCCCCAAAACACTGGTGGAGACCAAGTTGACTTCATGGCCTATAATTTTTGTCGTCTTTTTGCAAGTACATGATAATAAGGACATACGCATATATAGGTTGTATCATGCCCTGGGCGGTTCTAAGTACTTTGCAGATACTGTTTAATCCTCACGACAATCTTGTTCCCAACTCAGTGAAACCAAGGCTGGAGAAAGGTCACTTGCCCAAGCTCACACAACTAGGAAAAGGTGGAGCGGGCTTAGAATTTTAGCCTGACTTCACAACACCCTGCAGAAGGGATGTCACCCCCCACTTGACGGTTTGGGTAACCAAGTTTCAGAGAAACTAAATGGCCAGCCCACAGCCACGCTGATTTTGACAAGCATAGAATTAGTCCCCAAGAACAGTCTGGCACAGTCAAGGGGCCATGATGTCCATGTTTAATCCCAACTCAGGAAGCACAATTTGTTCATCGAACCTAATTAGGAGAAGAGGGCTCTCCAGTTTCACCAACACTCAGGCAGTCAGTCTAGAGCTGTGCCATCCAATATGGTAGCCACTAGCCATCTGTGGCTGTTTCATTCAAATTAATTAAAATTAAAACTCTTGGTGTCTCATACGCACTGCTTTTCTTTTCTTAATTTTATAAATGTTTATTTTTGAGAGAGACAGAGCATGAGCGGGGGAGGGGCAGAGAGCAAGGGAGATACAAAATTTGAAGCAGGCTCCACATCCTGAGATGCCAGCACAGAGCCCGACACGGGGTTCGAACTTACTAAGGGCAAGATCACAACCTGAGCCAAAGTCAGGCAATTAACAAACTGAGCCATCCAGGTGCCCTGCTTTTCTTTTCTTTTTAAAGATATTATTTTGTTTTTAAAAGTAATCTCTATACCCAGGACACCTGGGTGGCCCAGTCGGTTGAGTGACCCACTCTTGATTTCAGCTCAGGTTGTGATCCCCCAGGGTCATGGATTGAGCCCCACATCAGGCTCTGCACTGGGCATGGACCCTGTTTGGGGTCTCTTTTCCTCTACACTTCTTCCCCATTCTTACTCTCTCTCTCTCTCAAATAAAAGAAAAAAAAATTTAAGTAATCTCTGTACATAACGTGAGGTTCAAACTCACCATCCCATGGTCAAGAGTTGCACGCTCCCCTGACTGAGCCAGCCAGGCGCCTCTGACCGCTTTTCAACATGCGCCCATGGCTATCGCGCTGCACATCGCACACTCTAGGACATCCCTATCATCACAGGAAGTTCTACTAGACAGGGTGGAATCTAGAGATTCCTTTGCAAGGGCTCAACAATTATTCTTTCTATAGGGGGGTGAGGGCTGGAATATTCCAGATAATCTTTAACTAAATGACAAATGCAAGAGCACATTCTGTCAGATTGGGGGTTAATGACCACAGTCCATTTGTGTTTGCACTGAGGTGACGCTGTCAGATTTTCCACATAAACTGGTAAGTCAGGGGAAAACTGGCTCACAAACCCCAGGTGGGTTTAAGTCCATGGTCATGACACCTGATGGTATCTATGAACGCTCGCTTTGTAGATTTTTTTTTCCTTATGTTTCTTTATTTTTGAGAGACAGAGTACGAGTAGGGGAGGGGCAGAGAGAGAGGGGGACAGAGGATCTGACGCAGGCTCTGCGCTGACAGCAGAAAGCCCAGTTCGGGGCTCGAACCCATGAGACCATGAGATCATGACCTGAGCTTAAGTCAGACACCTGACTGACTGAGCCACTCAGCCCCCCGCCCCCCTGCCCCCTACTCCTTGGAGATTTCTAATCCATTGGACTGAAACTCCAGATCTTGCTTTGGCATTTGACATTCTGTGTCACACAAGGTACCTATTGCCTTGAAGAACTCCAAGTGGAGAAAACAGAAAACAGAGTGTCTGCCAATGACTGCAGCTACCGGTAACTAAACGCTTTTCCCAGCTACGGCTGTTTACAGACCTACTCATCATTCTCATGCCACCCCTAGGAAGCTCGCGGGATCACGGCCCTTTTACAGATCAGACACGGTGGCTCACAGGGGAAGTCGCTGCCCAAATTCCCACGGGTAATAAGCAGAGAATGTGAGCTTGGATCAGTCCCACCTCAAACTCCACATCCTGCTTCTTCCCATGAATGGATTTCCCTAAGCTAAAGCAAAGCCAGGAGAGACACGGATTCCGATTCTGCCGTAAAGCAATTCTGACACAGCCCACGGGAAGGCTGGGAAAGCTTAGTCAAGGTCACTGGCACAGCACACACTTGGGGCGCCAGGAGGGCTCAGTCGGTTAAGCGTCCTACTTCGGCTCAGGTCATGACCGTGTGGTCTGTGAGTTCAAGCCCCGCATTAGGGTCAGTGCTGAAAGCTTGGAGCCTGGAGCCTGTTTTGGAATCTGTGTCTCCCTCTCTCTCTGCCACTCCTCCCTCTCCAAAATAAATACACATAAAAAAAAAAAAAGGATTACACTAACAACTGAATTCATGCTAATATAGACAGGTCAGAGGGAGGGTGGAGACTAGGAAAGAGTAACAGGCATATGAGGGCAGATGGAAGGTTTTTAAAAAGATTAAAGAGAGCGAGGGGAGGAAATGTCCAGCTGTTTAAATGTCTCCCCAGTCCGTCGCTGCCACATCCTCTAACCAGCGCTCGCTGCCATCGCCATTGCCCCATGGATTGAAATCACAGGTCTTTTCCACTGGAGTCCAGTGTGGTAATAATAGGAATTTTGATATCTGTGCCATCCATACGGGGGCCACATGTGGCTCTGAGAATTTGAAATGAGACTGAGAAATCGGACACAATATTTAGCACAGTATAAATGCGTTTCAGAAAAACATTGTAGCACACCTTTGTATATCTGTGTCTACTGAAAATACATACAATTTAAAATGAAAATAAATTAATAAAACAAAAAAAGAAATGGGACTGAGAAACTGAATTTTATTTTATTTTTAATTATTATCATTTTAAACAATGTTTTAATGTTTATTCTTGAGAGAGAGAGAGAGAGCATAAGCAGGGGAAGGGGAGAGAGAGAGGGAGACACAGAATCCAAAGCAGGCTCCAGGCTCTGAGCTGTCAGCACAGCCCATCGCGGGGCCCAAACTCATAATCCACAAGATCATGACCTGAGCTGAAGTTGGACGCTTAACCGACTAAGCTGCCCAGGCGCCCCTAATTATTATTTTTTAAATTTTGTTTGAGAGAGAGGGAGAGCGTGCACGTGAGTCGGGGAGAAGGGCAGAGGAAGAGAGAGAGAGAATCTCAAGCAGGTTCCAAGTTCAGTGTAGAACCTGAAGCAGCACTTGATCTAACAACCCTGGGGTCATGACCTGAGCCAAAATCAAGAGTCAGACACCCAACCGACTAAGCCACCCAGGTGACCGAGGAACTGAATTTTAAATTTTCTTTAACTCCAATGAATTTAGACTTAAAAGCATATACTACTCGTGGCTAATGGCTACCATACTGAATGGTGTCCCCACTCAACAGTGGGCTACTGAAGATTGGGGCAGGGCATCCCCATTTGTGACCTGCAACGTCCAACATGTGAATCAGTTGTTTGGGGGGCACCCTCTGGGGCCAGATTCCCTGGGTCCAAATCCTAGCTCAGGAAAGCCTTCAGGAAGTGAATTAATCTTGTTTGTACCTCAATGTTTGCATCTGTAAAATGGAGCATCAAGTGGGCCTGAAAAAAAATGTTATAAGTTGCTGAATCTAAGTGAAGAGCAAATGAATGTGCATTGCGGGACCTTTCCAACTGGTTTGGGTGAGATTTTTTTTTTTTAATAATAAAAGTTGGAAAAGCAGATGCTATTTCTATTCTATAAGACTGCCCGGGGCATTCAGTGGTGCCTATAAAATGCTTACCTCAGTGCCCAGCACATAGAAACAATGGCTGCCTTAAGAAGTTGAGCAAGCATTTACCTGGCAAACATCCACTTTCTGTAATGTGCCAGAGACATAAAGGCAAAAGAAATAACAATGCGTAGCCAGCACCTTCTAGATGCCAGGTGCTGTCCTAACCATGTATATGTATGAATTCATTTTAATCCTCACAACTCTCTGAGGCAGGTGCATTATTATTATTTGCTTTAGTGAAGCACTATCGTTCCCTCTTAATGTTTTTTTTTTTTTTAATTTTTTATAGTTTATTTATTTTTGAGACAGAGAGAGACAGAGCATGTGGGGGGGAGGGACAGAGAGAGAGGAAGACACAGAATCTGAAACAGGCTCCAGCCTCTGAGCTGTCAGCACAGAGCCTGATGCAGGGCTCGAACCCATGAACCATGAGCTCTGACCTGAGCCAAAGTCGGACGCCTAGCCAACTGAGCCACCCAGGCGCCCCCTTCTTAATGTTTTTTAATTTTTAAGTGTTTGACATAATTTCAGACTTAGAGAAAAACTCTAACAAGGCAACAAAGAATTTCTACCTACCCTTCAACCACATGACTCCGAGTTGGCACTTCACCACATTTATTTTATCACTTTCACTATCTCTGTATAAATATTTTGTTTCCTGAACAGGCTGACAGTAAGGGGCAGGTGTGTTGCCTCTTGACCTTTAAACACATGTTGGTGTGGATTTTCCTAAAAACAAGGGCATTCCTCCTACATAAGCATAGTGTATCTAAGTCAGGCAGTTAACATGGAACATAAATGATTTAACTTGTGGACTTTCTTGAGATTCTTTTCAATTGCTTAAATAATGCCTCTTAAAGAAAATCCTGACTCAGGCACACTTTCTGCTGTCAGGCCTCTTTATTCCTCTTGCATCTGGAAGAGGGCCTCTGTCATTCTCAGCTACTTTGTCCAGTGTCTTCGTCTGACGCCCCCACACGGTTAGATTCAAGGCTGTGCACGTTTTGCCCAATAGCACAGAAGTGATGTCTGTCTTTCCCAAGGCATTGGATTAGGAGGCCCAAGATGTGTATCCATCCCATCATTAGTGATGTTAACTTTGATCATTCGGTTGAAGTGGTTAAAGTGGTACTTCTAGGGTCTTTTTTCTTTTCTTTTTTTAATTTTTAGAAAGAGAGGGCACTCAAGCTGAGAGAGAGGCAGAGGAAGAGAGAGAAAGAATCTTTTTTAAAATGTTTATTTGTTTTTGAGAGAGAGAGAAAGGGAGGGAGATGCAGAGAGAGGGGGAGACTCAGAATCCAAAGCAGGCTCCCAGCTCTGAGCTGTTTGCACAGAGCCTGATGCGGGGCTCGAACCACGAGCTGTGAGATCACAACCTGAGCCAATGTTGGATGCTTAACCGCCTGAGCCACCCAGGCACCCCGAGAGAGAGAATCCCAAGCAGGTGCCAAACTCAGCATGAAGTCCGACCCAGGGCTCGATCCCATGACCCTGGATCATGACCAGAGCCAAAATCAAGAGTTGGACGCTCAACCGACTGAGCCACCAGGCGCCTCCCCCCCCCACCGCCAACCCTTTTTAAAAGGTTTTTATCTTTAAAGTAAAGTAATCTCTACATCCAACGTGGGGCTTGAACTCAACCCCTAGATCAAGAGTCGCACACTCCTCAACTGAGCCGGCCAGGTACCCTAGGCTATTTTCTTTTTATGTCAATATTCCCTCCTGTGAGGGAGATTTCATGGGGAGATCATTTGTGACCATGTAAATATCCTTTTACTTCTCCAGCACAAACCCACTAATTTCAGCATCGATGGTTTGTTTCTTTCAACACCACCAAGCAATGACCTCAATCTCGACACCATCTACCTAGAGAGGGGCAGGTCCCATAGGTGAAGGACTCAGTCCCATAACCCCCATTCAGACGTGAGTCACAAGTCCAGACTGTCACCCGGGCTTCTCACAGTGGGCTATGATGGAGATTCCCACACACAACCCCCTCCTTGGGTTCAACTAATTTGCTGGAACCGCTCACAGAGCTCAAAGATGACATTTTACTTACTGCATCACTGGTTTATGATTAAAAAAGATATAACCAGAACAGCCCGATGGAGGAGAAACATAGGGCAAAGTATGGGGAGCACATCTCCATGAGATCACCAACCCGGAAGTTCTCCAAACCCTACTCTTTGGGTTTTTTGAAAAATGTTTATTTATTTACTTTGAGGCAGAGCGCGTACACGCACATAAGCAGGGGAGGGGCAGAGAGAGAGGAAGACACAGAATCCGAAGCAAGCTCCAAGGCTCCGCGATGTCAGCACAGAGCCGGATGCGGTGCTCGAACCCACGAACAGTGGGATCACAACCTGGACGCTTAATCAACTGAGCCACCCAGGCGCCCCTCTGGTAGTTTCTTAATAGCTGAACATACGCCAGTCCTCTAATATAACAGGTCTACTCCTAAGAATTTACGCATGAGGAAGGACAGCTTCTGTCTGTAAAAGCAAGTGTGTGAGAATATTCCTAGCAGCTTTATTCATAATAGGCCCAAACTGGAAACAGCATGGTGTCCATCAGTAAACGGATAAACAAACTATGATATACATTATGTTGAGTAAGAAAGACCTTACACAAATGAGTATTTGGTGCACATTTGCATTTATACAAAGTTCCAAAGCTTTAGATATTGAGCACTTGAGACATGGCTAGTGTGAACTGAAATGTAATATAAATGTAAAATGCACATGAGACTCCAGAAGCTTAGTACAAAAAGCCCCACAAAATATCTCGTGAATAATGGTTTTATATTGATTAACTAAGTAAATGATAATGTTCGTATATATGACATTGAAATATATTACTAAAATTAACCACATCTTTTTACTTCCTTAATGTGGATACTAGAAAAATTTTAAATTACATGTGTTTTTTAATGTTTATTTTATTTTTGAGAAAGAGAGCAAGCAGGGGAGGGGCAGAGAGAAAGTGAGACAAAGATCTGAAGCTAATAGCAGAGAGCCCGATGCGGGGTCGAACTCACAAATGGTGAGATCATGACCTGAACCGAAGTCAGATGCTTAACCAACGGACATGAGCCACCCAGGAGCCTCAGATTACATGCATTTTAAATGTGTCTTGTAGTATATTTCTGTGGGACAATGCTGGATCTAAAATTTAGAAATAACACAAAAGCAAAACCATATGAATTTCTCACATCTTATTGGAGCACTGCCTCACAGCACTGCTCAAGGATTATCTGGTTAATGTAGATTTGTATGTCCTATTTATTAAAAAATTTTTTTAATGTTTTATTTATTTCTAGGAGAGAGAGAGACAGCTTGAGCAGGGGAGGGTCAGAGAGAGAGGGAGTCACAGACTGAAACAGGCTCCAGGCTCTGAGCTGGCAGTCAGCATACAGCCCGACGCGGGGCTCGAACCCACGAACCGCGAGATCATGACCCAAGCGAAAGTCGGACGCTTAACCGACTAAGCCACCCAGGCGCCCCTAAAAAAATTTTTTTTAATGTTTATTTATTTTTGTAGGAGACAGAGACAGAGCGTTAGCAGGGGAGGAGCAGAGAGAAAGGGAGACACAGAATCCAAAGCAGGCTCCAGGCTCTGAGCTGTCAGCACAGAGCCTGACGTGGGCCTCGGACTCACAAACCGTGAGATCATGACCTGAGCCAAAGTCGGACGCTCAACTGACTGAGCCACATAGGCGCCCCTGTATGTCCTATTTATTATTGACTAGGGCCCAGACTCTGTGAAGTTCAGATTTAACTCCGCAAATGATTTTCGCAAATGATAAGGAGATTGATACACTGCAAACTATTTTTCTCTGGTAAGCCATGAATGATTTCGATGTAAATGCAGACAGCAGAAGCCACCAAAAGTGCACTTGACAATGTTAAACAGGCAAGGAAGACTTTATTCAGGGCAGGGCGGGGGTGGGGGGTGGTACTGCAGGAGGTAAGAGAGGCCAGTGCTCAGTCAGTCTGAACTCAACTTGGCTGAAACAAAGAGCAGGTGGGTTTTTTTAAAAAAAATTTTATAGTTCATTTATTTTTGAGACAGAGAGAGACACAGCATGAGCAGGGGAGGGGCAGAGAGAGAGAGACAGACATAGAACCCAATGTGGGGCTCGAACCCACAAACCAAGAGATCATGACCTGAGCTGAAGTCGGACCCTTAACCGGCTGAGCCACCCAGGTGCCCCTTAAGAGCAGGAGTTAAGGGGAGATCTGAGGTCATCTGTGTTTGCTAACTGGCTTTCCCCAAAGGAAAAGGACACAGGCTTGTGTCTTTGTGACAGAAGACAGTTTTACCACTGGGAAAATGGTACCCATGGAAGTTAGGCTCTCACCCCCTAGGGAAACTGAGAGATGGGGGTGTGATCTCCTTTGATGTTTCTATTTAAGAGAGATGGTTCCCAGGTCCTTGAGAAAGACATTTCCTGGGTTGTAAAAATGGCAAGAGGCTTGTAAAGACATTTACATATCTCTCAGAGGGACAGAGAAAGAATTTATAATGACATGTTTTCTAAAGTGAATGCTCTAAGAAAAGCGAGGTCTGGAGCCCCTGTGGTTAGGCCATCTGGATTCTGGAAGGGCTGGGGTGAGAGGGAGGTCAGCAGTTTAAAAACAGAGAGAAGACTCTCTAAAGTGTAGTCAAGCTGAGGGAAAAGTTACAGCCATCTTGGTCAAGCTCTGTAAAGCCAAACCATGCCTGGGTTCAAACCTGGGTTCCAGTGACAATTAACTGAGTGACCTGGGGCAAGTTTCTCAATCTCCCTGGGTCTCGGCTCTTGATCTTGTAAAATGCAAATGAATAATACTTAACTCACAGAATGCTGTATAAACTGTGTTAATCCAAGTACAGCACTTAAAACAGTACCTGATACACGGATGGTCTTCTGTGAGTTAAGTTATTTTACCGGTTGTGAGCTTCAGTTTCCCCAGTCATCCCTTCTGAGAATGTAAATGGAAAATGACTGTGGACGCAAACACCCTTAGTACAAGCCTGGCATGTGTTAAGACTTTTTAAAAAGCTGGGGCACCCGAGGGGCTCAGTTGGTTAAGGATCCGACTTCGGCACCCAAGGGGCTCAGTCGGTTAAGGATCTGACTTCGGCTCAGGTCATGATCTGGCGGTCAGTGGGTTCGAGCCCTACATTGGGCTCGGTGCTGACAGCTCAGAGCCTGGAGCCTGCTTGGGATTCTGTGTCTCCTTCTGTCTCTGCCCCTCCCCTGCTCATGCTCTGTCTCTGTCTCTCAAAAATGAATAAATGTTAAAAAAAATTTTAATAATGATTAACCTTCCATAACTACAATTACTATTACTATTGCTCATGCTCTTATTAATTTTCTATATTGTTCCTGTAATTATTTACTGTTGTTTTGTCATACTACTACTCCCCATTAATAGTGACATCGGGGGGCGGGGGAGGCACCTAGGTGGTTCAGTCGGTTGAGCGTTCAACTTCAGCTCAGGTCTCGCAGTTCACGAGTTCGGGCCCCGCATCAGGCTCTGTGCTGACAGCTCAGAGCCTGGAGTCTGTTTCAGATTCTGTGCCTCCTTCTCTCTCTGCCCCTACCCTGCCTGCACTCTGTCTCTCTCTCTTAGAAATAAATAAACACTAAAAAATTTTTTTTAAATAGTGACATTGGAAATATTACTATTTCGCTACTGCCCGCATCTGATCCCCCTTCCATCAAGCAGTCCCAAAGCCTGCCAGGGCCTCAGACCCAAGCCAGGCTTTTCCTCCCTGGGACTTCTACGCCTTCATCTGATAGGAGGAGATGGAGGGGGAGCTCAGGCCCCACGTCCCCAACATGAAGCACAGACGGCAGCACCCTTGTGACCTCTGGCAGTAGCTAAGCCCACCAGACAATTCTCGGGAAACCAAACAGATGACAGGGTGAGTGGGACCTGGCAGTGGGGTATGACCCATTAAACAGAGCTCCCCTCTGCGCCCAAACCTTGCTAAAGCCCCAGTCACCCTCACCCCTGCCTAATGCTTCCACCTGGCAGCCCCCTCACCAGTGCAATTGATCACCCACGAGCTAAACCCCAGGAGAGCAAAGGAGTTCAAATCCCAACATCCCCCAGATCTCAGCTTCTCTGTTAAAGGTTTTGGCACTCCCGCCCTCAGAGACGACGCTAAGAGACCAGTGTAAGAAAGGAGTCCTTCGAAACCCTTATACAAAGGAATTAAACTTTTATTGAGAACTTACTGTGCCAGAAACTGACCACACAGAGGCCAAAGGCACGGTCCCTGCCCTTGAGGAGCTCACAGTCTAATAAGGAAGTCAGATGCTGAACCGAGTCCCACAGAGGGGGGGCGGGGAGCAAGGACACCAGCCAGCAGAAGAGGGAACCATTATCCCATCCCCCCCCCCCCCATATTCCGGGCTGCCTATAAGAAGGCGAATAGGAAGCTTATCAGTGTTTCTCCCATCTTCCCTGTGACTGCCCTGACTTTTCTCTGCCCGAGACACCCTGAGGAGCCCAGGGAGAGACAAAGCTGAGGGAGATACATTTGCTGCCTTCAAGAAGCTACACACCCTGGCAGGATATATATACAACGGTACCTTTATTTCCCAAAGCCGCAAACCAGTGCAGCAGAAGCTGAGGACGGTGGGGGGAGATCGGAAGAACAGGGGCTGGGCCAGCCCAGTCCATTGAGGAGAATGGGAAGTCATGGGAAGAGAGGGTACCCCGGGCTGGGGAACAGGGCAAGATGGAAGTTTCTAGATGGAAAAATTCACAATAGGGTGCGAGCAGCCAAGGCCAACAGAAAAGCCGCCAACCCAGCCGAGGGCGTTGCAGAGCCTTTATTAGGGGCCCCCTCTTTTGCAGGGAGCTGCCCCATGTTCCTGCGGTCCTGGTGGCCAGTGGCACCTCCAGCCGAGCTAGATTCCTCTTTCTGAGAGGTCTCAGGATGTACTTCCTGTGGAGAAGTCTGGCTGGTCGTGGTGGGTTTGGTGGTAGAGACCACAGTCGTTGGGGCAGGAGCAGAGGTCGGGACAGAGGTGGCTGGGGCCTGAGTGGTGGGCTTAGGAGGCGGCAGCAGGACAAGGGGTGGGATTTTAGGGGAGAAAAAGGTCTTGTTGTGGAGGTCCGAGTTACAGCGGGAGCCCTGGCAGCAGGAGCCACTGAGTGTGAACCCTGGGCCTGTAACCGCATCCCGGGTGCAGAACTCGTCCTGGACGCAGCCCCGCACAGGCAAGGACACAGTCACATTAGCTGCAGGGGAGAGACACAGGGAGGTGGGTGGTTGGAGGGTTGCTGAGCCAGAAGGAAACTTAAGGGCAAGACCAGGGCAAGAACGCCCAAAACGGGGGGCAGGGGGCTCTACATCCATGAATCCGAAAGTCTCAATTCAGGCGCCACTTTGAGAAACACTATCCCACTGTCTTTGGCACATTTCCCACTTCGGAGAGGAAAGGTGTGCAGGATGATCTACAAGTTCCACAACGCCTTGAAAGAAAAGTCTGGAGACTTTGGACAGAAATACACCTCTCACAAGACCAAACCACCTAACAAACATCCGTCTCATCGTTTTTTCCCATCACCCTCTCTCCCGCCCCCGCCGAAATTTAGTTTTAAGAGTCAGAACTACATCTCCCATAATACACCTGGCAGAGGAGGCGTTTGAAGGTCACCTCCCAGAGTTCCCTGAGAGATGCCAGGAGGATGAACTATCTCTTTCCTAGGTGGCTGGGTGGGGACCCTAACCCCTTGAGTTTTAAGAAGTCATAACTAGACTCCCTGCAATCCAGAAGCTTGGAGGCTTACATTTCCCAAAGCACACGGTCCCACTCTGCACCAGGCAGACGTCTGTGGAAATGTGGAAAAAAACCTCTAGGACAAAGGCAACCACAGCCCCACGCTACGTTGGGGATAGAACTGAAATTTCTCGTGACGCTCTAAGGGGAGACAAGAACTTTGGCCTACAGTTTTCTAGAACGCGTTGGAGGTGGGTCCCTCTGGATGGCCATCCACAGCCCATGAGGCGTCAGAGAGGTTACCACAAACTCCTGTAGGCCCCGTGCTCCCGGCTCGCTCACCTGCCGTCAAGGTGACGTTACCGTCGAAACAGCCCTTGTAGACGCGCTCGCTGGCGTTGTAGCAGCTCACGACGGGCGGAGCTGTGCCCCGGCACGCCTTGTGGCTCAGCCCCACGCAGCTGTAACACTCGGCACCGTTGGGCGGGTACGCACTCTCATTGCCTGCGAGGGGAGCGGCATGGAAGGAAGGGGTCGAGAAGGTTCAGGGAGCACACCTTCGCCCAAGGTCCCTCCAGCCTAGTACGCCCAGCTCAGCCTCTAGAGCCTGGCCCCGCCCCTATCCCCGCCCCTAGCGTCCACTCCCCGTTGCCTACAGCGACGAAGCCCCGCCTCCCAATGCGTGGCCCCGCCCCCGGCCCTTGCGGAGTTCTCCCGCCTCCAGCTTGGGATCACCCCAGTGGCTCTGCCGCGGCGTGGCTCCGCCCCCAGGCCTAGGGCCCCGCCCCCACCGACCTGCGGGGTTGAGCGCTCGCGACGTGAGGTTGAGTTTGGCGTTGCAGCGGTCCTGAGAGCATTGCTGCAGCTGCATAAAGGCCAGAAGCCCGTGAAGGTCCAGTCCGCGGTCATTCTTGCCCGGGAGTCCGGACCCGCAGCCCCGCACTGCCACCGAGAACTGCCCGTGGACTGTGGAGAGGGAGGGGGCGGGGTCAGCGGCGGGGCGGGGCCTCTAGTGGACTCCCCCGACCCCCGCAGCCTCCACCCCCACCACGTGGTAGCCAGGCCAGAGACTAAGGGCAAGGGCCTCAGAAAGCCGATCGCAGGGGGAAGGACGACAGACGGAGGGGCAGAACCTCAAAGAGCTGAGTCCGAGCAGACAGGTGACAGACTCCGGACAAAATCGAGGAGATGGGCCAAGAGTGGAGCTAGGGCGGGGCTCGGCGGCAGAGGGGTGGAACCGCAGAAAGCATCCTATGAAGGAACTGGGAGACTGACAGAAAGGGCGGACAGAGGTGGGGTCTCCCGGGAGCTGTAGCCTCAGAGAGGGGCGGGCTTCCCCCGAGGGTGGGCCAGCGCGGCGGAGCCTCAGTCTGGGGAACCTAGCAGGAGACCCCTAGGAATGTCTGCATCACCACGGGCCCACCTGAATAGAGGATTCTGGCAGGGACAGAGTGGGTAGAGAGGTCTCCGGAGTGGAGGAGAAATGGATAGGGTGTGCCCTCGAAGGGGCGCAAGTCCCTGATCCCGGCTCTCCCAGGTCACCCCAGCCACTCTCAGTCCCTCGCCCCTCTAAGCCCTAACGGTGGGGGTGGTAAAGGGCTCCAGCCAGGACGGAAGGGAGGCCTGGAGGGCGTTGAATGAGTGTGGACAAATTCAAAAGACGGGGCGGGACAAAAGGAGGCGGGGCCTGGCTGGAGGAGCTTCGAAGGGGCGAGAATGGCCGGACCCGGAGGAGGTCTCACTCACTGGTCTCCACCGCCCCCACGGCCTCTGTGCAGACGTCCACGCCCGGCGCGCACTTCACCGTCTTGGTCTTTTGCGGAGAGCATCCGTCATCTGCTTTCTGCACGCAGCTGTAGCACTCCAGGGCCCGCGCTCCTGGGGGCGCAGGGCCGAGCAGAACTAAGCGATTCCTCTGAAGCCTCCTCCCCGAAAGGAGAAACAGTCCTTCCCACGCCCTCTGTCCTCGGGACGTGCCAATGCTATTGCCCACCGGTTTCCAGGACAGGAGTAAGGAAAAGGCCCACAAATCTGGTGCCGCTCTCCTATACCTGCAGTGGGGGGGATCCTTCCCACTGCCCCTTCTGCCCAAGATGGGGAGATCCCCTCTATGGATGAGAGGGAGACTCCCCCACCCCCCGTTCTCCACTCAGGACGGGAGAATTTTTCCCGCAGTCCAGTCGGCTCAATCAGGGATCGCTTCCCACTGCTCCTTCGGACCAGGGCGGGGGATCCTTCCCACAATCCCCTCTGCCCAGATTGGGGGACCTTTCCCACAGCCCCCCTCTGCTCAGAATGGGAGATCGTCCCCACAGATCTCCCTGTAGAAGACACCTCCTTTCTAGATAGAGCCCCTACTCTACCTCCTCCATCCCCTGCCCGCAGCAGACCCACCTTCTCCAAGCAGCAGCGACAATAGCAGCAGCCAGCCCGTGGTCCAGATCACCGCCTGGGCTCCTGCTTTCCTGGCAGGGTCCATGGCTCCGTCCTGCTCCCTCGGCGTCCCCCCTAGGTGTGCCGCCTCCCAACCTGGGCCCTCTTACCTGAGCCCGGGATGAGTAACCTCCCCCCAGGCAACCCCAGCCTTGCCCAACCGGGCCAAATCCGCGTCCGCCGTGGGGCGGAGCACCCGCCCCTGGGTGCGTCACCCAGCAGCTGCCAGGGAGGGCAGGGGTGGGAGTCAAGGTTCCCCGATGGCCTCCAGGAGAAAGTCTGTGTGTTCGGGAGGTAGAAGGGAAAGTACTGAGGCTGAGAATGGGGGAAGGGGCTATCAACACGGGGCACTCTGTACGTATTTAATGAGTACCTACTGTGTACCAGCTTTGATCTGCGCGACTGCTGGAGGTTAAGGCAGAACCGGTGCCTGCCCTCACAGAGCTCACTGTCTGCTGCGGGGGCAGGAGACATATTAATTAAGGAATCACGCAGATTGGTATACACAACTAGAACAATGAAGGAAGAAGTGTAGGGAGCTCCGAGGAGGTATGGAGTCTAGAGGTGGGGGCTGGCTGGTCAATGAAGCTTCCCTGAGGATGTCATTTCAACGGTGGCCTCGAAGACCCCGGAGGGCAAGCAGGTTACAAAGCAGAAGGGAGCACTACTGGCCAAGACCTAGGGGTCCGAGGATCCTGGACCATTGTGTGCCTGGAGCTCAGGAAACCAAGAGGAAGAAGGTGGAAATTGAGGACCAAAGAGCCAGGCAGGGGCTAGACTGAGCAGGACATTACAGGCCCAGAGTAGAGATCTGAATTATTTCTGAGAAAGGTGGATAAGCTTGGAGAGCGTCTAAATCGGCAGCAGCGAAGGACACCATCAGACTTGCTTTATTTTATTTTATTTTTTTAATTTCTAGGAGAGAGAGACAGTGTGAGCAGGGGAGGGTCGGAGAGAGAGGGAGATAGACTCTGAAATAGGCTCCAGGCTCTGAGCTGGCAGTCAGCACAGAGCCCGACGCGGGGCTCGAACCCACGAACCGCGAGATCATGACCTAAGCGAAAGTCGGACGCTTAACCGACTAAGCCACCTAGGCGCCCCATAGACTTGCTTTTTAATATGATCAAAATCTGGGAATTAAGGCAAATATCCATTAAGAAGGGAGCGGAAAAAGAATGACTGGGTCACTAATCCCATGAAATATTACACAGCAGTGAAAACAAGCCAACTATTGGCATCTGCAGCTGCATGGATGAATCTCGAAAACTGTATGCAGAGGGGCGCCTGGGTGGCTTAGTCGGTTGGGCGTCCGACTTTCGCTTGGGTCATGATCTCGCGGTTCGTGGGTTCGGGCCCCGCGTCGGGCTCTGTGCTGGCTGCCGGCTCGGAGCCTGGAGCCTGTTTCGGTCTGTGACTCCCTCTCTCTCTGGCCCTCCCCTGCTCACGCTGTCTCTCTCTCTCTCTCTCTCTCTCCTAGAAATAAATAAAAGAAAAAAAAAAAAGAAAAGAAAACTGTATGCAGAGCTCAAGAAGCCTTATGCAGGGACACCTGGCTGGTTCAGTGGATGGAGCATGTGACCCTTGATCTTGGGGGTTGTGAGTTCAAGCCCCATGTTGGATGTAGAGAATACTAAAAAAAATAAATAAACTCAAAAAACAAAAAGAAGCCTTCCCCAAATAAAACATACAGTGAACTCTATTTACATGAGGTTCTAGAACAGGGGTTACATTATCCCAAAGGGGCAATAGTGATAAGCCCACACTATCTTCATACGGGCAGTAGTTATACGTGTGTACAAATATGTAAAGAAGTACCCAGTTGTAGGGAGCAGTGCCTTGGAGGCTCAGTCGGTTAAGCATCCTACTATTGATTTTCAGCTCAGGTCACGATCTCACAGTTTGTGAGTTTGAGCCCCTTGGCGGGCTCTATGCTGATGATGCAGATAGGGATTCTCTTTCTCTCTGTCCCTCCCCTGATGGTGTTCTGTCTCTCAAAATAAATAAATAAACTTAAAAAAAAGAATTACCCAGCTGTATACTTACATATTTCACTAAATGTACATTATGCTTGTTTATTTATTTTAACTTATTTTAAAACTTTTTATCATTTATTTATTTATTTATTTGAGAGAGAGAGAGAGATAGGCAGAGTGTGAGCAGAGGAGGGCAGAGAGAGAAGGAGACACAGAATCTGAAGCAGGCTCCAGGCTCTGAGCCGTCAGCACAGAGCCCAACATGGAGCTTGAACTCACGAGCTATGAGATCATGACCTGAGCCAGAGTCAGAGGCTTAACTGACTGAGCCACCCAGGAGCCCTTCCATTATGCTTTTAAACAGGAACTGGGGCGGGGGGGGGGGAGAAAGAAAAATGTCACTGTGGCCTCTGTGTAAATCAGGACATGATTTTGGAAGGAGAGAGAAATCCGGGAAACCAGCAAGGATGCTAGGCAATCTTCTAGGTAAGGAAGAAAAGCAACCCCTGAGAGCAGGGAGTTGGCCAGGGACTCACGGTGAGGCCATGGTGTTGTGTTATGTACTGACACAGAACACCAAGCAGACGGGATCACACTGTGACCTGGTGGAGCGAGACACAAGACCGCTGTGTTACCATGTCTGAATTCAGAAATCAACGAGAACATTGTGCAAACCGCAAAGTGACGAAGCATCCCCATATCCAGGCTAATAGAAGTGACTGCTTATGTTATGTTATATTATACTGTTAACTGCTATAGTATTTATATAGATTATGTATTCTTTATATTATATACTGTATTATGTCATTATATAAGTTACATCTCTAACCTTCCTTGGTTTCTCCCGGCTCATAGATGATTTATCTCTGCCGGGAAAAACCGGCTGTGTTCATGAAGATATGACCTGTTCCCCAGACCCTGTTGAGCACCCCCATTCCCAAGAATGACTAGCGCCTCAGTCATATAGGTGGGGTCACTTGGGATCATGCTGAGGCTCATAGAGAGAAAGTGAATGACTACTTCTGACGTCATCCAGCATTGGCCCCTTCTCCTCAGCCTTGAAATCCCGCCCCCACTTATGGTTTGCTGTGTGACCCTGAGAAAGTGTCTTCACCTCTCTGAGGCTTTGAGTTCTTTGTTTGCTAATAAAGGAAGGAGTGTCTTTCGTGGTGGAATGAGGCAAAGTATCAACTCTGGGATCAGACAACCCGAAATTCTAATTTTGCCTGTGCCATCCTCTGCTGTGTAACCTTGAGCAACTGGGACTCCCTCTCTGAACTTCAGCTGCTTCCTTTGGCAAAAGGAAGGGGTCTGAAAACCCCTATCTCCTAAGGGATAGAACGAGGCAGAGGAATAATACTGTAACTATTGTGCGTTCAGGAGCAGGCGGCCCTGCGGGCCCCAGCAGCGTGGGAGAGTTTCAGGGAGGAACCCCAGCTGGCCAGACCAGAAGAACTAGCATCTTGGGAGGGAGTGGTACCCAAGGGTGGGGAGTCTCCTCTTGCTCAGGCCTGCCTGGATCCTGGGCGCTGACCCCCACCTGGCCCAGGACCAGAGAGCAGAGGGAGGTGTGAATGTGGGGCCTCTACTTACTCTTCCCTGCCCCTGTTCACAGAGGTCACTGCAAAGTGATTTAGAATCTGGTTCCCCACATAGGTGGAAGCAGGGGTCAGCGTGGAGGCAGTCCCCAGCCGCAGACGTCATGCCTGAGCCTCAGACAACCCTGGGGCCGTATCTACTATGGTTTCCTGTCCCCCGGGCCAAGGCAGGCTCCGAGCCCAGTGATATTCGCAGCCTGTCTCAGACCCACTCCCTCTGGGACATACAGGCCTTGCAGGGGTGGAGTCAGGGGCAGGGTTGGCTACATTATTTGTGGGGCTCGGTGCAAAATGTAAACAGGGGGACCGATTTCATTTTTTTTCTTTTTTTTTTCAGTGTTTTTATTTATTTCTAGGAAAGAGAGACAGCGTGAGCAGGGGAGGGTCAGAGAGAGAGGGAGACACAGAATCTGAAACAGGCTTCAGACTCTGAGCTTCCTGAGAGCACAGAGCCCGATGCGGGGCTTGAACCCACAAACTGCGAGATCGTGACCTAAGCAAAAGTCAGATGCTTAACTGACTAAGCCACTCAGGCGCCTCCACGGGGACCGATTTCAAAAGGCAGGAAAGAGTGCCATTAAAGGTGCTAAAACAGAATTGCATTTTTCCTTTCGTCTGCCATCTTTCCCCACCCCTCCTGGCGTTCAATGTCATGTTCCCAAAGGCAAACATCTAGGACATTTGAGAGCACAGACCTTCACAGGTATCTACAGATCCTGTCCCACAACCAGAGCAATTGGATTGCTGGGCTCCCCTTCTAGTGGGCAGCTGCCCGCCGCCGTGCCCCAGCCTGAGATGTCCCCAGGCATAGCCAGGGCCTGCCGAAGCCGGAGGGTGGCAGGGGTCACAGAGCAGGGGCAGGGAGGGGCAGGCAGACAGAATCTGGGATGTGGGAGGTGGTGCGTGAGCCAATGTTCCAATGCCCCCAGCTCAGTGCTTGACATCCCTTCAAACCTCATTTACACAAATTCAAAAAGAAAATTATGGAGGCGCCTGGGTGGCTCAGTTGGTTGAGTGTCCGACTCCCGACTCTTGATTTCTGCTTAGGTCACGATCCCAGGGTGGAAAGATCAAGCCCCGCATTGGGCTCTATGTTCAGCGCTCAGTGGAGAGCCTGCTCAGGATTCTCTTTCTGTCTCTCTCCCCCACTCATGTGCTCTATCAGATAAACACACACACACACACACACACACACACAGAGAGAGAGAGAGAGAGAGAGAAAATGAACAATTCCTGCTCTCCTGAGCAGTTTGCAGAGGAGCTGGGGGAAGAATTGATCCAAATATCCAAACATTCGCACCTGGAGGTGGAGGCCAAGAGGCACCGGGGGCCCCTGAGGGCCTGAGGATTGGGGTGTTTGTACCCCAGGACTCAGGAGCACCACATCTGGATCCTCAAGAAATCCTGCAACAGGACAGCCAGGCCCTGAGGAAATGGGAACCAGAGGGACCGGGTGCCTAGTTCCAGAGAGATCTTTCCAGTGGGTGAAGACCTGTCACTACACAGTGATGGCTTAGAGTGGTCACGCCAAAGTGAGCGATCCCAGGCAATTGTGGTGACCCAGAATCAGCACCCGACCCAGCCTAGGGATCAAGGAGCGCTTCCCCGAAGGAGGAGACACCTTGACTGTAAGACCGAAGAATGAAGAGCCCTTTGTCTGCCTGATCTCTGCTGTCCTCGGTCCTCAGCAGCTCTTTCTCCAATTTATTCAGCCAGCAGACCTTCTTTCAACACCTCGTTTGCAGCAAGGCCTTTTCCTGTGTGCCAAGGGCACAGTAGTGACCCAAACAGCCCCAATCCCTGCCTCCCGGGACTCCCATTCAGCACGGGAGACACACTCATCAGCAGTGAGGACCCAGAGTCTTCAAGGCTGTGATAGGAGAGGCAGACAGAGCGATCAGGGCTGGCCCAGGAAGCGCAGCGGAAGCACCTGACTCAGCCAGAAAAATCAGGGAAGGCCTCTTGGAGAAGGAACCATCTGAGCTATGACCTAAATGACGAGTAGCAGGGTGGACTGAGGAAAAGTGCCTAAGCAAAGGGAACAGTATATACAAAGGCCAAGAGGTGAAAGGGAAGCATTTTCCCTCCACTTTCACGGAATGAAACGTGTCCTATGGTGCTGAACACGTGACAGTAACCTGGACACTCCTGGCTCTGACCTCATGGGACTCCCAGTCCATAAGGGACAGAGATGCATTACCAGTGACCACCTAGGGTGTTCAGGGACGGGAAAGGGGAGCTCAGAGTGGGATGCCTGACCCAGCTGAGGGAGCCAGGAAGGGCTTCCTGAAGGAGGGGACATCCCAAAGAAGACCTGAGGAATGAGGACATAGCTGGTCAAGGGCAGGGCGGAGGGAATAATTATGTGCCAAGGCCTGGAGGACAGGAGCCTAGAAGTTCCTGGAACTTGCCAATAGTTCAGTCAAGTCAAAAAGGATGGAAGCAGGGGGGACCCACAAACTAAAACCAGCAAAATTGCCAAAGACTCAGGACGCATGCCTCCCCACCGCCTTCTCCCCACCTTGACCTTAATGATGAAGGCCGCCGTTCCTAAAGAGAGGAGAACGGGCTGTGGACGCTTCGCGCTCAGGGATACCTATAACTCGGACGTCCTGCCTAGAGGCCAAGGGGCCCGGACGCCTGTGCTAGAAACCACGGCAGCAATCACTGTTTTCCTCCGTGTTTAATTCGGTATCACAGGAGCACCAATAAATAGTTCCTTCCCGCCCCTGCCATCTTCCTCCTGCCCGGGGCAGGGCCCAGGGGCTGGCTTCCCGTAGCGGGAAGGCACCTGCAGCCCCTAACGCCACGGCTCGGGCCGGCCGAACCGCGGCACCTGCAGGATTCCCGGAAGTTCCACGGGGGCGGGCCCAGGCTTGCCGGCGGCGGGCGAGGCAGGGGCGGAGCCCCGCCGGGACGTCCCCCGAGGGGGCGGGGCCTTCAGGGGGCGTGATTCTCATCCGCGGCGGTAACGATGACGTCCATCCAAATGCGCATGGCCTCGGGGCTCGGTGCTACCATGTAGAAGAGGCGTTCGTAGGTTTTCACGCAGAACGTCAGGCGAGGGTTGGGGCTCTGGAGTAAGCAGCAGAGTGAAGGTGGTTAAGGGGGACATTTGGGTTCGAATCCCAGCCTTGGTACTTACGTGCTGTGTGGAATTGGACACGTTACTTAGGCTCTCTGAATCCATTTCCCCATCTGTCTTCGTAAATCATGCTAGCTACCTTACTGGGTTATGAAGATCAAATGAATTAACATCTGGGGGCTGAGAATTTGGAAGACAGGAGGAATTTAAAAGGAAGACTCATGTCCGTCCCCTTTACAGTCTGTCTACCTTATGTATTAGAAATACAAGCTTTCAAACTTTCCCTTCCCAAAATCTAGGTTTGTAACTGGGGAAAGCTAGTATCTACACCCCATTTATTAAGTACCTACTTGCCAGCCCTGAATTGAGTAAATCCCTTACACCCATTGCCTGTTAACCTTCTTAACTCTGAGGAAACGGGTTGAACTGTGCCCATTTTGCAGGTGAGAAAAATAAGGCTGGCTAAGGGAAGTCACTTTCCTAATGTCCCACAGCTGAGATTCCAACCTACGCTCTAAAAGGCCATAGTCTGGGCACCTGGATGGCTCAGTCGGCTAAGCGCTCGACTTCGGCTCAGGTCATGATCTCACAATTTGTGAGTTCGAGCCCCATGTCTGGCTCTGTGCTGACAGCCTGCTTCAGATTCTGTGTCTCCCTCTCTCTCTCTGCCCCTCCCCCACTCTCACTCTCAAAAATAAATAAACATTTACAAAAAAAAAAGGCCATAGTCAGTTGCTCTCCAGAGCTTTCTAAATGCTATACCAGTTGCCAACCTTTGTATTTCTGACGTTGCGCTTGTGCAAATTTCGAATTCCTGCGTTTTCTAGGGTAAAAGAGTATGAAGTGACACCATGCGGCCCATTCCCATTTGTCAACTATGGGCAGCGGCTGAAAAACGATCATCTCCTTTAGATGCTCCCAGGCTGCCTCAGTCCTCACCCTGCCGTCTTCATTCATTTATTCCTAGCTTGGCGTCAGAGCTTGCCAAGCTTTTGCTCTAGATCTTTTGTCCCAAGAAAAGCAACATGGGCTGAGAGCCAGAGACTGGGTTCTTAATTTTTGGTTGCGGCAGTGAAATGACTGGGGGCTTCTGTGCTGGATGGAGTACCCTGATGGTGTGGTCTCTGGGTGGCCTTTCCCAGGGACAAGCTAAGGCTTGACTGCAGGGGCTCTGACCAGGAGGTCAGGGGGACACCGTGCGAGGGCTTCACCTTGAAGGCACAGCGTAAGTGATCGTAATAGACTTCCTCGATGGCCTGGAAGTAGATGACGCCTTTGAGCTTGGTCTCTTCTTTGTCTGATGGAGGGAGGTGAAGGAGAAGCAGCCAGTGAGAGGTGCGCATCTGGGCTTCAGGGCAGGGATCGCTAGACCCAAGTCCCGGGACTGGTGCTGGGGGGAGGGACTGGTGACAGAGTCTGAAGGTCCCTCAAATACCCTGGTTGGGAGGTGAGTGAAGGTTGAGGTTGGAAGGGAGACTGGACAGGACTGGGGGATGGAGTCTGGGGAGCCAGAATCCTAGGTCCCTGAGTGCCTTGGTCTTGGAGGAGAAAAGAGACTCAAGGAGAGGTTCAGAATCATGGACTCCCCTGGAGAGGGAGGGTGAGGGGCCCCGACCCCTGGGTGCTGAGGGTGGGGGAGGACCCGGACAATGTCGCTTCACACTCCTCCAGGGTGTCTTAGGAAAATGGGGCCTGGGGAGCCAGTAATTGTATGAAATTGTCACCCGTGTCACTGAGGAGGGCTGGGGGTTTGGATTCCGGGTCGCTCTGGGGACTGGGGAGCCAGACTCATGGCCGGGTCTGTTAGGCGTCTGGTGGTGAAGGCCTCCGGAGTGGCCACTTCCAGGGTCCTGGGGGCCCAAGGTCCCAGGCGGCCAGGCTTACCGGCGTAGTAGGCCAGACGGCGGGCCTGGCGGTCAAAGCAGAACCACCGCTTCTTCCAGGTCTTAATGCGGCCGCCCATCTTCACCAGGGACCCGCGGCAGCAGCCCCCGGACACCCTCACGTGCGGGCAGTTGTCCGGGTTGTGGCCCCAGCGTTCCAGGTGCTGCCGGAGATCCAAGACCCGCGGGCCTGGGGGGCGCGGTGGGGGTGTGGGCGGGGCCTGGGGAGGGAAGAGAAGGGGGCGGCTGACATCAAAGGGTGGGGGGGCGGTCCTGCGGCCGCCACAGCCTTTTTTTTTTTTTTTAAAGTTTATTTGTTTTTGAGACTGAGAGAGACAGAGCATGAGCTGGGGAAGGCCAGAGAGAGGGAGACACAGAACCTGAAACAGTCCAGGCTCTGAGCTGTCAGCACTGAGCCCGACGCGGGGCTCAAACCCATGAACCGTGAAATCATGACCTGAGCCGAAGTCGGATGCTTAACCGACTGAGCCACCCAGGCGCGCTCCCCAGCCTTTCAACAGCAGTATCAATGGTGGTAATCATGACAATGATCACGATCTGGCAGCCACACTTACGGACTATGACACCTTGCCCAGGGCTTTCGAGCAGCAACAACTTGACTTCCCGACTGCCCTTGGGACCAGGCTACTAGGGGCTCCATTTTACAGATGAGCAAATTGAGGCACAAAAATATAAACTAATCCACCTGAGGTCTCACAGAGCTTCTAGGTGGCAGAGCTGAAACACAAACCCAGGTCTTCCTCCCCCTGAGCTCACCCAAAAACACAAGAGGTATGTCAGAGAAGTGACAGAAGTGAGGGAGT
>JAESUZ010000035.1:0-22830 GCA_017311185.1 Proteles cristata cristata | reverse complement strand
TCAAATTAGGTAAAGTCCGTTCTCTCAAAGAGGCTGAAGTTTAAGCAAACCCAAAGTATTTAAATGTGTAGCTAAGAAGATTTTCATAATTCACAAATAAATTTCTTCAGCTTTATGCTTGTTAGTCACAATGGGTACTGCTAGAATGATCACACTAGCACAGCATGTCCTCTGGGTTTATCTAGCACTAATTACTCAAGTGACCTTCTAGCACACAAAGTCAAAATGTCACATTGACATTCGTATTTCTTTTGATGTGCCTGCCAGACTAAGAAATGCACAGGCTATAACTTGTGCACAAGCTTACTACACACATTCCTCTTTGCCAGTGGTAGAGTGGGGACAATTTTCTGACACATTTGTAGAGTTAACTAATAGAAACATTAAAACAAATCTTCCAAATGTAAGACAGTGATAGGAAATAAGAACGACACATTTGAAAACATCTCCTTTTCTAAAAGAACAGCTTTTCAGGGGCCCCTGGGTGGCTCAGTCGCTTAAATGTCCGACTTTGGCTCAGATCATGATCTCATGGTCCCTGAGTTCAAGCCCTGCATCAGGCCCTGTGCTGACAGCTCAGAGCTTGGAGCCTGCTTTAGGTTCTGTGTCTCCCTCTCTCTCTCTGCCCCTCCCCTGTTCATGCTCAATTGCGCTCTCTCTCTCTGTCTCAAAAATAAATAAATGTTAAAATTAAAAAAAAAATAAAAGAACAGTTTTTCAGAGCATATACCAGAAATAATCTTAAATAGGAATACGAAAACTAAGAAAATTTTTAAATCTAACCCTAGGAAATATGCACTGATTTCTGTATGAAGACTGAGAATATTTCCTGCTGTGGAACCTCTTTGTTTTCGGCGGGGGCAACATGGCTCCATGCGTGTTACCATTTTCAGGGTAGCCATCTGCAATAGACATCTGCATAAGACATTTTGCTGAGAGAGCAAAGGATGTATTCTTCAGCTGGAGTGAGTTTGCTATTTCACTGTAATTGTAAGGTGATGACTAAATATATCTCCCCCAGAACAGGTCATAATAGCTGAAGAATTCACAGGAAATTTCATTTCAAAGACTTTGTGGAGGATGGGGAACGGTGAGGTGGGTGAGAAATTTTAGTCATCATGACATTCAAAATAAGACAGGATTTCCCAATGGAATTCTAAGACATGATGGCTCTAATTTTAACGCAAGTCATTTTAAAGTCTTCATTATTCATTAGAAGCTTGGAATTTGAAAATGTGAACTTTCTGCTTATTACCACCCTATGAACCAGAAAGTACTTGCAGATAGATATTTTTTTTTAATTTAAATCTTTAAACTATGAACTGGTACTCCAAATGTCACCTCCAAATATGTGTGATTCATATTATATAGATAGGCTCCAAATATTAAAGCAAGTGTTCTCTCTCTTTCTCTCTCTCTAAGAATAGAACAACTTCCACTACCATCAGCTATTAGAAAAGAAAGAGAAAACTGGAAAAGTGGGAGAGTCAAAGGGAACCAAGGCGGGAGGATTCCATGTTGAGTGAAAGTTTTTAGTGGAATCTCCAGGTCTATCAATTTGGATTCAGTGGAAAAATCAAAGTAGGATGAAATAGTTTTGGGGATAGAATGGCATATGTCTATTGGAGTTTGGGGGCATATGTGAGCATGGAAACGTATACCTGCTTCTTGTGAACAGATTTATGAAAATGGAAGACCAACAAGCAGACCACCTGGCAGTAAAACAAACGTCAGGGATAGCATGGATGGCCTTGATCCATGGCTGATATAATCAGCCTCATTCTTAGGCTCTACAAATACTGTTTCAGAAAACATAGATTTCCTCAGCAGTTCTTGCAATTCCGTGTGTAGTATCTTAGAAGAGTGGGGGGACAAATGTAGGACTGGTTAGTTGACTGCTGATATTACATGTACTAAGATACCACTGACTCATCTTTCTAAAAGTTCAAACAAAATAATATTGTGTGCAAATGCATAGTTTTGTACTAGAAGCATGGAACTGCCAGCTTTATACATAATTCATCACAGTGATTGCCCCTGGGCAGGAAAAGAGAACTTTGTGAAGAAAAAGGTAACATAAAGGACTTAACATTTATACCCAATATTTTATTTTTTTAAATAAACAGTATCTGGATCAATGATACAATGAGAACACTTATTTGGGGTCACTGCAGAGTGTTTACAACTATACTCTTCATACCTACTGAGTTCTTAAAATATAAAATATAAGGTATTCTTTCAGTTCTGAGACAAGATGATATAGACTCACATTCTCCTGTTCTTCCACTTTAAATACAAGTAAAAGCTATGGAAAATGCCGAATAGTCTTAGAAACTAGAAAGGTATAAATAATCTAAATGCTGAAAAGAAGAACAGTGGGCTGAGTAGGAAGAGTAGAACTTAAAGAATAATACTGCAATAAGCTCCATGCAGTTTTTAAATCTTCCACAAAGCTCAAACTGAGTGTCAGAGAGACCTGAAACCATGAATGACCAATAGGCATAGGAAAAAAAAAAAAGAAGAGGAGAAAAGAAAAGCAGAGAGAGTGAGACAAGGAGAAGGAAAAGTAGGAGGACAGAAAGAGAAAGAGGGAGAGAAGAAAGGAAGAATAATGGAAGGAGGAAGGAAAGGAGGAAGGGGAGGGGAGGAACAAATGAAAAGAAAAGAAAAAGCCTGTACTCTCGTGCCAAAATAAGAGGAAAGAAGAGTTGAGGAGGTGCCTATTGGGAAGATCTACAGCAGTGTCAACAGTATCCTGAATCTGCCAGAAGAGCAAGGACTAACCTTCACAACAGCAGGAACAGGGGGACTGGGCAGGGTGACTCAACCCAGGCTTCACATCTATAGGCAGAACACAAGCTCTTCTCATAGAAACGGAGATGATAACAGGTTCTTGTGTCTCCTGGACTTCCACCCACTTGCAAAAAGCAACCTTAAACCAGTATCTTCTACCTATGAGTAGTGGTCACCCAGACACAGTAACTCCTGCCTTCTATGCACCAGCAGATGATGATTCAGGCCACACACCACCAAGTCTCTACACAATGGCAGAAGGGAACTTCTTCCAGCAGCTCCTGACCATCCACCCAGTAACAGGGAACCACGCAACGCCACAGCTTCTGGTCCTCCACCCAGGATCACAAGCGTGCCCAGGGGGGTGCTTTCTCCCCAAGTACTACTGGTAAAGACAGAATGGGAAGATCATCAGCAGTGAATGGCCAGGGAAAGGGTCAAGTCAAACACTCTCTGTCCTGAATTTCTGGACTCTATCAGCACCTCTCTTGCAGCCTAATATAGCATGGACCAGGAAATATCTTCGTTCCCACAGGTTGCACCAGCAAAAATCTCATCTGAGCTCAATGAAACCAGACAATAATAGCATTGCAAGGACCCTGTAAACTAAATTGTCATCAGAATTATAGCCCAACATATTAAACAGGCAAATGCCTGCTAAAATGAAAGATTGAAATAGAACTGAGAATCTTCTAATATAATACACAAAATGTCTAAGATACTTGAAAATCACTCATCATACCAAGAACCAGGAAAATCACAGCAGGATGGACAAAATACAATCAACTAATGCCAACACTAAATAGATTGATACTGGAACTATCTGAGTAGGACTATGACAAAAATGTTTCCACAGTCAATTACACGTTCTTCTGAAACAAATGAAGGAAAAATTTTCTCAACAAAGAAACAGAAGTTTTTATAAGAGAAACAAATGAATACTGTAAGACTGAAATAAATACTAATTCAGTCGCTGAAATGAAAATATTGTTGGAAAAGTTCAATTCCAGAATAGAAATGACAGACGAATCAGGGAACTTTATGGTGATTAATATAAACCACTTAATCTTTTACCAGAAAATTAACAGTGGCTAAGGTTTTTTTTTCCCCCTATGTTTTATTTTTGACAGAAAGGGAGACAGAGTGTAACAAGGGGAGGGGCAGAGAGAGAGGGAGACACAGAATCCGAAGCAGGCTCCAGGCTCTGAGCTGTCAGCACAGAGTGTGACATGGGGCTCAAACACATGAACCATGAGATCATGACCCGAGCTAAAGTCAGAACTCAACCTACTGAGCCACCCAGGTACCACATGGGTCTTAATGAACATAACAACAAACATTTATACTTTGGTGTCCCAAAAGGAGCGTAGAGAGGAAGGGAGACTGAAACAAAGTGTGAAATAATGGCTAATAACTCAAATTTGATGAAGACATAAAGACAGCTCAGGAAGCTGAGAGAGAACTACAAACAGGATAAATCCAAAGGTATCTATGCCAATAGACATCATAATTAAATTTCTGGGCTACAGACAAAGAAACAAATCTTAAAAGCCACTAGAAAGAAATAACATACTACCTATGGGAACATGCTAATTTAAATGGCATCAGATTTCTCATCAGAAACTAGGCAGACCAGTAGGAAGTGAGACAGTATTTTTCAACTGCTGGAAAAAGGCAATATCTAGCCAAAAATTATTTATTTGGCAAAAATATACTTAAGGAGTAAAAAAGAAATAAAGACAATATTGGGAGGAAAATTAAAATAATTTGTCACTAGCCTTAAACAATGACTAAAAGAGTTGTCTGGTCAGAAAGGTAATAATATGGGAGGGGTTTGGAATGGCCAAAAAAAAAAAGAAAAAGAAAAAAAAAGCAGAGAACTGGTGACTAGAAAGGTAAATATAATAGATTATTTTCTTCATGAATTTATTAGATCATATTTGATGGTTGAAGCAAATCATGACATAATGTGGTGTCAAGTGTATGTAAGAAAAAACACTGAGACAACTACACTTAAAAAGTTGGGAGAGTTGGAGTGCCTGGGTGGCTCAGCCTGTTAAGCCTCCAGACTCTTGACTTCAGCTTAGGTCATGAATTCAATGTTCGTGAGTTCTGGCCCTGTGTTGGGCTCTGCGCTGGTGGCACAGAAACTGCTTGTGATTCTCTATCTTCCTCTGCCCTTATCCTTCCCTGCCTCAAAATAAATAAATAAATAAACTTAAAAAAAAAGAAGTGGGGACAGTAAGGGAAACTAAGTGGAAATAGGATTTCAACATTCACTAAGAGTTGAAAAATGTCAAGAGTAGGCTCTAGTAGGCTATGTATATGTATTGTATCCCTAGAGCAACCACTAAGGAAACTAAACAAAATGAAGACATATCGAAAATTAAAAAGATAGAATTTAGAAACACCATAAATTTAAAAGATAGAATTCTATAAAAATTTACAAGTAATCCACAGGAAGACAAGAAAAGGGAAGCAAAGACATGAGAAATAATAAAAGAAGCAAAACAGATAAAAATGTGAGACTTAAATATAACAGATCAGTAAAGGTAAATGTTTTAAATACATCAGCTAAAGGACAGAAGTTGAAAGAATATATTCAATACTCCATTCACAGTATTCCAGGGAACTGCTATGCAAATAATTCACAAGTATTGGGCATTCACCAAAATCAACCATATTCTGGTTCACAAAACAAATCTCAATGAATTTTTGAAAAATGAAATCATATAAGGCATGTTACCCAATGATAATTAAACCATATTTAAATCAGAGAAACAATTAGACATTTCTTGAGCAGTTGGAAATTAAACAACACATCTGTAAACAGCATGTGGATTGTGAAGAATTCTCAAAGACAGTTTAAAAGATACATAGAACTTAATACAAACTAAAATACAGCATATATTTTTGGATGTATGCAGTTTAAGTGGTCATGACAAAAAATATAGCACTAAATCATTATGTCATAAGAGAAAATATCTCAAAATCAATAACTTATGCTTCTACTTTTATTTTTATTAATTTTTAAATTTTTAAATAAATGTTCATTTACTTTTGAGAGAGAGAGTGAGAGAGAAAAGCGAGCACTAACGGGATAGGGGGAGAGAGGAGAACAGAGAATCTGAAGTGGGCTCTGTGCTAACACCAGAAAGCTCGATGTGAGATTCGAACTCATGAACCACAAGGTCATGACCTAACCCAAAGTCAGACACTTAACTGACTGAGCCACCCAGGTGCCTTATTTCTACTTTTAAAAAATGCTGAAAAATCCCAAGCTATTGGAAAGAAGAAAATATAAAAATAAGGGATAAGGTATGTAATTTGTATGCATAATACAATATTTCATATCCACACATTTTTATGTAATTTTAAAATTAGAAAGATAAGCAAAATTTCACCTTTTTCCTAGAAAATAAATCAAATTGCAGTTTAGAGCTTTTTGCTGAACTATATATTCATTTCATTTTGGTCGGCCCAATGGAGAAGCATTCTTTTGAATGTTTTGCAATTGTTGGTATAGACTAATCTTTGTTTTTTATTGTATTTTAATTTTTTGAGAGAGAGAAAGAGAGAGCATGCATGCACATGAGTGGAGGAGGGGAAAGGGAGGGAAAGATACACAGAGAGAGAGAGAAAGAGAGAAAATCTTAAGGAGGTTCCACACTCAACGAGGAGCCCTTCACATTCTCGATTCCATGACCCTGGGTTCATGACGAAAGCCAAAGTCAAGAGTTGGATACTCAAACACTGAGCCACCCAGGCATCACAGTATAGGTAATCTTTAAACTGTAATTGTATTTTAAAACTGCAGAACAAATATAACTCCTAGAATACATTTTAAAATTTTCCCTCCTAAAAGAATTTGAAAGGAAAAGTAAATCTTTCTGAAAATGTTAGAGATAGTATACAGTTTAGCAGAAAATTTCAAAGGTATGGTAAATATACTGTATCTAGAGCTGGAAAGAAATCAAATAAAAGAAATTTTTGAACAGAAAGTCAATCTCTGCCGTGTTAGTTAGATACCCCATCTCCTCAACTGGAGATATAAGACATTTTATTTTATTATTTAACATTTTTTCCTAATGTTTATGTATTTTTGAGAGAGAGAGAGAGAGAGAGAGAGAGAGAGAGAGAATGTGGAGGGGCAGAGAGAAAGGGAGACAGAGGATTCATAGCCATCTCAGTGCTGAAAGTGCTGAAAGTAGGGAGCCCAATGTGGGGCTTGAACTCATGAACCATGAGATTATTATCTGAGCCAATGTTGGATGCTTAACTGACCGAGCCACCCAGGCACAATGAGAGATATCAGTTGTTTTAATTTTCCCTTTTCTTTATCATCTGATCTGCCACTAAATTAGTCATTTCTTTCTTTGAAAGATTTCCAAAGTAAATTTATTCATTAAGCCTTCCCCTTCTCTTACTCCATTCCTCTTTCAGGCTCACAGGTTTTGGTTTTATTACTTTATGTTTGGACTGAAAAAAGAAAAATACTAATTATTCTCTTTGATTTCTGTCTTGTGCTCTGCCCCGAAATCGTCATACCAGCAGCAAATTAATCTTAAAATGCTACTCTTCTCCTGTAATTCCACTCAAATGTAAGTACAATGCTCCCTGTCTCCTTGATAACAGTATTCTCTCCAAACAATCCCATTCCATTCCATTTCATCATCTTAAGATACAAATACACTTCTTCCATTCTTCCTTTCTGCCCTTCTTCTCAGTACCACTTAAGTATCATTCCTCAACCACTATAGCTTCCCACTGCACATCACAAAGTTTTCTATTGTCCCTCTAATCTATACAATTATATTTCATATATGAGGTAGTAGTTGGCATGAAGCTTTCACTTCAGGTCCTTCAGCTTCATATATCATGCTCTTCATTCTGCTTAACTAGCTAAGAAAACATAATAATAAAGATTTATTATATCCATACTCATAAAAAATATAAACTATTTATTATATACCCTTTTGCTCAATGTTAATGTTCTAATTAAAATCTATCTAATTTTGAAAGCTTGACATTTCTATTAAAACCCCCTCCCTCTGGACATGACTGAATACATTTCATAGGAATTTAGATTCTCATACCCTAAACCTATTACTTCTTTTAACTCTTAGCAAATAGACTAGAATTTCATAGTTAGTGTATTTTTAAAGTTTATTTATTTATTTAGAGAGCACAAATGGGTGAGGGACAGAGAAGAGAATCCCAAGCTCTTGATGTGGGGCTCAAACTCATGAACCATGAGATCAGGACCTGAGCCTAAATCAAGAAGTAATGCCTAACCCACTGAACCATCCAGGCACCCCCATATCTAATGTATTCTTAAATTGCAAAGCCAACACACACACACACACGGAAAACTGAATTTGAAAATATTTTGCTTCTGCAAATTTGATAATTTACTGGGAGATAAAGCACAAAATACTTTAGCATTCAATTCAAATGTAAAGTGTTTTATGGAATCTCAGCTTACCTCTAAGCAATAATTCTTTTCATGTACATCATAGTTTATTAATAAGTGACTTTTTAAATCAGTATCTTTTTTCCATATCTAGTGAAGGGACAATTTAATAATCGGTCATTTGAAAATTTTTAAAACCAAATTCATAATGTATTTTTCTACATTTGATATTGATTTCAAATGAACTAATTTTTTCCAATATGTAATTTGTTTTATTTTATGTAAATGCTGCTTTGTATAGTAGAATCGCTGCTACATTGTACTATGTCAAAAAATACTTTTATACAATTCACAATATATTTTTTCCTTATTTTGCCTTATATGATGCAAAATTAACATGTAACTATCCATATAACATAACATTTTGTAAATGCAATAAAATATATGTTTATTCCATTTAATACATCATTTCCAAACTCGTTCCTTTTATGGGTTTTTATTAGAATATTAAAAAACTACTTAGATTAAAGACAGCATTAAAGCTCTGAATGATTTTTATGTTTAGGCAAAATTAAAGAGCATTTCATAGTGATAGAGGTTGCCATTTGATTAGAATCTGGCAATTCTATCATCTGATCAAAATCAGAAATAAAATCAGAGTTTATAGATGTTTCCAACCAAACTTAAAATCACATTGTGGATTGTATGATAAGAACTGTGCTAAGGTGACTTTTTTAAAACTCCACATACAGTTTTGCATCAAATTAAAAGGCTCAGCTTTTCTCTTGATGTGGATTTCCATGTCAGTGCATAATGACTGTGTAGAGCTCTACACCATATTGGATTGTTTTTCTGCATTGACATCATCTCTATCTACAGACACATATGATTACATTATGTTATAAAGTTAATGAAAATTGTACAGAATTGTATGTTGTGGGAGCCCGACAGTGACCACAAGAAAGCGTGGTTAGGGACTCGGGGATGTGCCTGCACACGGGGCTCCCTGCCTGGGCAAGGCATTCCTGCAAACAGGATGCTCTGCCAGGAGGCCTGCACACAGTATCCAAGTTTAATGGTCCGCTTGCAAACGAGGGAACATGCCCTCCTTAGAAATAAGGAGAGGCTGGAATTGTGAGCAGGCCTCTTAGGAAACATGTTGTGGTCGCTTCCTCCCTTTGCTCCCCCCTGTCCTTGAAATGTGTTTGGCTACTTGCCCTTAATTGGTAAAGGAATGCAGCTTGTAAATTTCCGTTTGTATCCAGTTACCGGGGTATAAAATAAACTGCAAGAGGGGCTTGTGTAGAATTGTTCTTCTGGCCGGAGTTGTGTCTGTGTCTGTCTTTTGTGTGTGTCTTGTCCTTTGTGTCATTTCGTCCGCAACATCTGGCGCCCAACGTGGGGCAGAGGGCGAACGAAACCGAAAGGGTGAGTACCCCTCGGGGATTGTAGGTCCAAGGCAGGGGAACTTTCGGGAAAATTATGGGGAATCCCCCATCAGCAAAGGCACAATACATGGAGCTAGTCAAAGGACTTCTCCACTCCATCGGGGTGAAGGTATCTAGTGGCCGTTTATTTGAGTTATTCCGCCTTGTGGAGCAGCATTGTTATGGGTTTAAGTGCCAACCCAAAGTACAATTAAACTTAAAGGAATGGAAATTAATACAGAAGGAATTACAGCAACAGCATCAGAAGGGTAACATATGCCCTTTGAAACTGTGGACTCTATGTAGTGCTATCACTCAAGCATTGTATTCTGCAGTTAAGGAGTTGGTGGGAAGAGGAAGCCCAAAATCAGGCTCAAATTAATGAGGGACTGAACCCTCCTGGTCCTCTGGAGGATAAAGTGATGGGAGAGAGACAATTTCGAGCCTTGAGAGATCAGGCTCAATTTTCCGACCAGGATTTACAGCAGGTGTGCCAGGTATTTCTTAGGGCTTGGCGCCGTGTTGTACCTACTGGCCACGCTCAGCCTTCTTTCACAAAAAACTTTACAAGGACCCAATGAACCCTATACTGATTTTCTTGCTAGATTGCGGGTGGCTGTTGAGCGGGATGTTGGACGTGATGAAATCTCAGAGATACTTTTGCAGACACTTGCTTTTGAAAATGCAAACTCGGAATGTAAACGTGTTTTGGGCCCTTTAAAAGGGCAGGGAGCTTCTATGGCTGAATATATTAGAGCTTGTTCAGGAGTGGGGGAACATGAACATAATGCTGCTGTTTTTGCTACTGCTTTGGCTCAGGCTATGAAGCCCTCCAAGGGCGGAAATTGTTAAAACAATGTCGGGGACTCAATGGCTATGCCTCCCACTCCTCAAGTAACCCCTTCGTTTTCCAACAACCCTTAGAGATGACTGTACATCAGGAATAGCTAAACCTTTAATGGTGTCAGATTTACTCTCTGCAACTTCGCCTCCCACTCCTCAAGTAACCCCTTCGTTTTCCAACAGCCCTTAGAGATGACTGCTACATCAGGAATAGCTAAACCTTTAATGGTGTCAGATTTACTCTCTGCAACTTCAGGGAGTGCGGCTGCTGATTTACCTCTTGCTGAAAATGTTCTTTTTTTTTTGTCTCAGGGAGGTGGCATTTATAAATTAAGGACAAACATATTTGGCCCATTGCCTAAAGGCACTTTTGGCTTAATATTGGGCCGCAGCAGCGCAGCTTTAAGAGGCCTAACCATCATTCCTGGAGTTATAGACTCTGATTTTGTTGGAGAAATTTTAATTATGGTTTCTACTTCTATTCCACTTTAACTGTTGGCTGGAGAATGTATAGCACAAATACTTATCTTCTCTTTCCCATGGGGGCTTCTGTAACCATTCCGTCGGAAAACTAGTGGCCACTGCTCAAGCTCCTCGAGCGCTCACATTTTTGTTATTAAGAAAAAATGAGGTAAATCAACTTATCATCTGGATCCTTCAATGCACATGTGCTTCTGCCTGGGGGATTAAATGAAAAGCTGGATGCAGCTATTTCCCTCCCCCAGGGCACACCGAGACGTCGGTTGGCCCTTCAGCAAACTCCTAAACCTGTTTTGTGGCCACTTCTGTATCTGTTTTGTCCTGTTTGTCATTGTCATTGTTAGTCTTACCTGTAGGATTTCTGTGAGAAGGAATATAGTAACCTCTAGTATGTATATAGATGTGAATATGCAATTCGGCCTGGCTTGCCTGCTGGGTTTGATTCTGTGGCTCCACGGGTGGGCACCCTTAAGGTCCCAAAAAGCCTATGGGGTCTGACTGTGCCTGCTGCGATTTTGTGGTGAACGGCATACAGCCTATGGTGGCATCGGAACAGTTTCCAAAGCTGAGACCCCTAGAGCGAAGCATCCCTGAAGTTCTTTTGCGACACGACCAAACTGACATCTGACTGGTCTCCTCATTAGAGAGGGCACCCCCACCCTTTGTCTGTCTTTGTGACACTGCCTCACTGAAAGAGTGCCCAACCAGTATCTGGAAAAACCTCATGAAGGTGACCTTATTGGTCTGACTGAAATAAATTTAGACTGAAGGGGATGTTAACTCTCTCCTATTCTCTGTTCCTCTTTCGAGTAAATGTTGAGGGCTTCTCACTCATTCTTTTCCCAGATTAATGGCTATAATTGAAGCCAACTGTGGCTGGTTTACCTCGGGACGGGGACTTTAAGGAAGATGCCCAAGCAGCTGCCGAAACTCCTTTTGTTTCGGGGAAGTTCCTTGTCTTCTCCAGACTGATATAGACTGCCTAACAAACCTTAAGTCCTCTCCTCTGTCTAAGCTCACAAAATTTAAAACTGCTAATTCTCTTTCTCTGCCTCCTGCCGTCAACTTGCCTCTTCTGCCTTCCCCATTCGTTTTGCTCTGTGCAGCCTGCTGAGCTGTGGGCTATTAGTTTTGCAAGACTTTCCTCAACTCCCTGTTAACTTTGTTTCGGATTCTCGGTATGCTGTTCTCTCTTGTTTGCAGCTTCCTCAGGTTTCCCTGCCTCTATCTCTTAAGACAGATATTGACAAATTGTTTTATCAGGCACAACGATCACTTCTGCGGCATTCAGAATTAATTTTCTTTACCCATATCCGTGCACATTCCGCCCTTCCTGGACCTTTGTCATTTGGAAATGCTGCAATTGATACATTACTTTATTCTATAGAAGCAGCAAAACAAGAGCATCGTCTGCAACATACTAACTCTAAAGGATTAAAAAAAAATCTTATTGTTCACTCTTGTTCTATTTGTGCACCTTTTACCTTACCATTTACCCCACCAGGTGTCAACATAAGAGGATTGCAAGCAAATCAGGTATGGCAAATGGATGTCATTTTTATTTCATCCTTTGGACAACAAAAATGCGTCCATCATACTGTAGATACATCCACACATTTCCAATGGGCTATTGCATTACATTCTGAAAAGGCTGACACTGTTATTACTCATTTATTATCTTGTTTTGCAGTTATGGGGGTCCCAATTGAATTGAAAACTGATAATGCACCCACCTACCAATCTGCCAAATTAACTCATTTTTTATCCCAATATCATGTGATTCATACTTTTGGTATCCCTTATAATAGTCAAGGACAAGCTATCATTGAAAGGGCTAATCGTACTTTACGTGAGTATGTTGAAAAAATAAAAAAGGGGGAACAGGAGAGATTTATGAAATCAAAAGACATCTTGAATCAAACCTTACTAACTTTAAATTTTCTGAATATTTGGAGCAAGAAAATCTATCAGCAGCAGAATTGCATTTTCGAAGGAAAGAAGAGGAGAAGATGGCTGTGGTTACCTGTCAGGTAATGTATGCGCAAGCGATAGAATATACTTATTGGGCTTATGTTCCTAATCCTTCTCTTGTGAGAGTTGTCTCTTGGGGTGAACCTGAAGTACAGGTATGCACCAATGAAACTGCATTCTTCCCACCACCTGCGTGTGGAGGAATTAAGCATTTGCATCATCATAATAATCAATATAACATAAGTAATGTTACTGTTGCAGTAGAGGGCCTCCCCTTGTGCATCGGAGGACATCCCTTTTGCCTCTCTACAAGGAAGCATAATCATCACTCTTATAATACCTGGGGAGTAACATATAATAATTATCATCCTGCTGTCTTTACTGTACTTGTTTCCACCAGGGGATTCAACACCTCTACGACGCCGATGAGTCACCATCCTGATACCTTTATACCATTATGCCCTTCTAATTTTTTTATTCCTTCTCTAGAATCTTTGGAATGGGAAAGATGCCGAAGTCATGGGCCCTTTAAGGTCATGAATTATTCTGGATTTGTTATTGTTGATTGGAGCCCTGATCATGGTCAAATTTTGGAAAAATGGTCTAAGAAAACTTTTAACTGGCATCGAATTAATGGTACTTTAATGGGTAACGGTAATGAAACCGTAAAATGGCAACAGTTTGCACTCGTCCCCCTAAATTACAATTGTTAGGGTATCCCCACAAAGGGAATATTTGGAAATTATGGGCAGTTTCAGGGAATCTCACTATATGGTCAGGAAACTATACTTTGGATAAGACTGACAGTTCAGGTCCCTTTCATGTTAACTTGCATGTTAATAAATCCTATTCTGCTACGACTTGTCTAAAATACCCCTTTGCATTGCTGTATGGGAATTGGACTTGGAATGTTACAGAGGGATCTATATCATGTAATCATTGTAATTTTACACAATGTGTAAGTCAGTTATGGTGGAAAAGTTTTGAAACACAAATCAATAACTCTAATTTTTCATTGGTGATTGTTAAAACTCGTACCAAAGAATGGTTGCCTGTAAATTTGACAAGACCTTGGTCAGACTCTTTTGCTGTATCTCATTTGGTGACTGCTATACAAACTTTGCTTCACCGGTCCCGACGCATGCTTGGAATCATCATAGCTTCCGTTCTTGCAGTGGCTGCAGTGATTGCAACCGCTGCCGTGGCTGGACTTGCTTTTGCATCAAGGGATTCAAACGGCAGACTTTGTACGGGAATGGCATAAAGACTCTCATGTATTATGGCAACAACAACGAGATCTGGATGCACAACTTGCAACTGATGTACTCAATCTTCAACATACTGTTTCCTGGCTTGGGGATCAATTCAGTGTCTTCTCCACAAAAAGTGTATTGAAATGTGATTGGAACTCCTCTCAATGATGTATCACATCTGTGCCTTTTAACATGAGTGAAGGTTGGGAAAAGGTGAAATGGTCATTAACAGGGTATCAAAACTTAACTAAGGAAATTATGGAGTCAGAGCAGCAAATTTTGTCTACATTTAGCAAAACACTAGCTGACATTACTGGGTCCGATCTGTTAAGGGATTTACAGAAAGGGATGAATAATTTGAACCCTCTTGGACATGTGTCTGCCCTAATTGGAACTGTTCTCGTGAATACTTTATTCATAATACTTTTATGCTGTGTTATTATTTTAGTCTTCCGGTGCTGGCGAAGAAGGCAACAACTGAAAAAAGATAGACAACACGTTCTCGCCGCCTTACAGTTTGCTACCGCTTCTCAGAAAAAAGGGGGAGATGTGGGAGCCCGACAGTGAGCACAAGAAAGCGTGGTTAGGGACTCGGGGATGTGCCTGCACACAGGGCTCCCTGCCTGGGCAAGGCATTCCTGCAAACAGGATGCTCTGCCAGGAGGCCTGCACACAGTATCCAAGTTTAATGGTCCGCTTGCAAACGAGGGAACATGCCCTCCTTAGAAATAAGGAGGAGGCTGGAATTGTGAGCAGGCCTCTTAGTAAACATGTTGTGGTCGCTTCCTCCCTTTGCTCCCCCCTGTCCTTGAAATGTGTTTGGCTACTTGCCCTTAATTGGTAAAGGAATGCATCTTGTAGATTTCAGTTTGTATCCAGTTACCGGGGTATAAAATAAACCGCAAGAGGGGCTTGCGTAGAATTGTTCCTCCGGCCGGAGTTGTGTTTGTGTCTGTCTTTTGTGTGTGTCTTGTCCTTTGTGTCATTTCGTCCGCAACATATGTCATTGCAATATCTTCTATTGCTGCAAACATTCTGTTTTTTTAATGCAAATGTGACTAATATAAGTTTTATGAATTCAGTTTTAGAAAACACTTGTTTTGTATGTGTAAATATCCATATAGGTTTTACCTTTAAAAAACCTTGGTTTCCTCTTAGGTAAAACTAAGTGACTAGGCTCTTTTTTTAAGTTTCTTGGTTATTTTATGACTTTATGGTTGTCTACTTTCATTGATTTACAGGAAAAAACAAACTGGTTGTCTTCTGAAACTCAAAGAATGGATTTGCTTAAGGATTACTCAAATAGAATGTTGCAGAGTCATGAATATATTCCAAAACTGGAGGTCCAAACACATACAGATTTATTGAATTACAGTAAAGTGGGAGTCTAGATTTCTCTGTTTTTCAGCCTATCTTATATAGCTCTATTTCTTTTGTTCTACTTCTCTTCTTGGAAACTTCTGATTTATAAAATGACACTATCCAATATCTATGTGCCTTGATTGTCTTGACAGAATCATGTTGTAATGAATTTATTTGATCAAATCTGAAGTTCTCCACACTCCCACTTTATACTTACAGAATCATTTAAGTTTTAGAAATGCTGTAATGATACAGCCTTGCAGTTCTGGAACTGCCTCTTTTAATACTATCAGTTTAGCTGGGAGTAAAGGTTCATAATTTAAATCAATGGTATAATTCAGAATAGATTAAAAGTCAGATTCATCTAAGAACTTCCTTGATAACCACTGTCATGAATATGTTTTTACAGCTCACTATGCTCTTGTACCTAGAGAAAAAAAAAATGGTGCTTCTAATACTGGTAAGTGGGGAATGCAAAAACAGAAAAAGACTAATCTCCCATAATGCCCAATAATAGGCAGTCAAAATTTAACTGTCGGAAGTGTTTCCAAGACTAGACATTTCGAATTGCTTCAAAGTAATTAAGAAGTTGTAAGTGGTAAGTTTGAGAAAATGATTTTCAGTGTGTTCTTCGTAATACAGATTTAGAAGTTACGGTTAAAGTATATGTATCAGAAAATAGGTGATCAGACCCTCGGAGTAAGTGAAGAAGCATTAAATAGAGAAATGAACACAAACGACCATACTTTCTGACCCTGAACATGTAAAATGTTTATATAAATTTAGTGTAAAATTTGTATCACCTTACAGTGCTCACAAAACAGTATTATCAGTTACTATTTTATCATGCTAATAAATTGTATATCAAAATGAAACTCAGCTTAATAAATTACATATCAAAAAGAAACTAAGTCCTAACTATTCCACTGCTTCTTAACTTTGTGACTATGAATGCCATTTTTTAAGTAATTCATGTAGGTGCTTATGATAATGTTTAATCAACAAAACATTCAATAAAAGTAATGTTCCTTTGATTTTATGGAACATTACGGAATAATTAAATATTTTTGTAAGCAAGGTACAATGCATGTACAACAAAATGTACAAATCTTGTATTCAACTTGATGAATTTTGAAAACTGTATGTCCATATAATCACCAGGCAAACCTGGGACATAGAACTTTTCCACTAATCCCAGCGATTCCCTTTTGTAACTACCAAGGCAATCCAACCCCCACCTAGGGGCAAGCATTCTTCTAATTTTGCTCTGAGTTCTTTCAAGATTTTCTCTTTATTTTTCATCCCGTAGATTATGAAATGCTTTGATTTTTGTTTCTTCTCATTTAACCTGTGAAGTGGTAAACTAGGGCTTGCATGTTTTTGTTGTTAGTTTTCACCAGAATTGGGAAATATTTGCACATACTAGTGTTTCAAATATTTTTCTGTTACTTTCTATCCTCATTCTGGAAATCCTGTGTTTGTTATACAATGTGATAATTTCTAAAATAATTCCTGATGCTGTAACTATTTATGTCCATTTTTTCCTTTCTGTTCTTAAAATCGAAGAATTTCTACTTTACCCTCTTCTAATCTGCTGACATGTTCTTCCACTATCTATAATTTACTATTTATATCACCTATTAAGATTTTTCGACATTGGGGGGCACCTGGGTGGCTCAGTTGGTTACGTGTCTGACTTAAGCTCAGGTAATATCTCACAGTTTCTGAGTCCCACATCAGGCTCTGTGCTGACAACTCAAAGTCCGGAGCCTGTATCAGATTCCTCATCTTCCTCTCCATCTCTGCCCTTCCCCATTCATGCTCTGTCTTTGTCTCTCAAAAATGAATAAACATTAAAAACATTTAAGATTTTTCTACTTTGGGGTCACCTGGTTGGCTCAGGCAGTTGATCATTTGACTCTTGATTTTATTTTATTTTTCTTATTTTTATTTTTTTTAATATTTTATTTATTTCTAGGAGAGAGAGAGAGACAGTGTGAGCAGGGGAGGGTCAGAGAGAGAGGGAGTCACAGACTGAATCAGGCTCCAGGCTCTGAGCTGGCAGTCAGCACAGAGCCTGACGCGGGGCTCGAACCCACGAACCGCGAGATCATGACCTAAGCGAAAGTCGGACGCTTAACCGACTAAGCCACCCAGGCGCCCCTTGACTCTTGATTTAGCTCAGGTCATGATTTCATGCTCCTAGTTTGTGAGATCAAGACTCTAGTCAAGCTCTGTTTTGCTTGGGATTCTCTCTCTCTCTCTTCTCCCACACCCTCCTTGTATGCTTGCACTCTCTCTCTCTCAAAATAAACACTTAAAAATAGATTTTCTACATTATATATTGTTCCTTTGACTTCTAAAACATTTTTCCCTCTTTATGTTGAAAGCCTTCCTCTGTTTATTCATTATGGCAAATTTTTTCTTTAAGCCTTTGAAAATCTGGACAATGACTGCTTTAAAATTCTTGCCAGATGGGACACCTGGGTGTCTCAGTCAGCTAAGCATCTGGTTCTTAATTTTGGCTCAGGTCATGATCTCACTGTTCGCTGAGATGGAGCCCAGCATTAGACTCTGTGCTGATAGTGTGGAGCCTGCTTAGAATTCTCTCTGCCCTGTCTCTGTCCTTCCCCTGCTCATTTTCTCTCTGTCTCTATCTGTCTCAAAATAAATAAATAAACAGTTTTTCAAGAAAAATGCTTGCCTGTTATAGTTTCCATTCCCTGCTTTTTCTTTTCACCAGGAACCGTATTGTTCCTGTCTCTTCACTTGTCTGGTAGACTTAAGACACTGTAGATACTGCTGTCATTCCCTGCAAATCTTTTATTTCTCTTTTAGTAGGTTGTTAACTTGGCTGAATCTAAATTTTTAATTCTGGTTCTTCTGCTCAGTATTTTCCACCTTTGAACTACTGCTTCTTATGGTATTTCTTGTAGTTTTCTTCACCCATGAACAGTATAGGGGTCAGCCAAAGTTCTGGATTTAGTTCATATAAATATTTGGGGGATTTCCCCTCTGTAGTGTCCTTTCCTAGATTTTCTCTGTCTTACTTTCCAATCTTACAGTTCTGCACTCTGTTCTCTGACTCCCTAGGGAAACAGAAGTTTCCTGTTTAAGATTCAGATATCCCATACCAAAGGAAAAGAATTTCATATTCCACTGATTGCAAATAGTTGGGTTTTCTTCTTTTTCATTTTTGTTTTATGTATATTTTGTCCAGTATTATAATTAACATGTGAAGAAGAGTTAATACTTGTCAGAACCCAACTTCCCTTATTTTCATTGTTAGATATTGTTAGATATTTCATTAATTTGAAATTCTGGATTGACATTTACTTTTCTGTCAGCACTTAAAAAGTATCATACTATTGTTTTCTGGCTTCCCCTGTTTCTAATGAGAAGACAATGATGATATTTGTCATAGTTTCATGGTCTGTCATAATTTCCCCACTCTGGCTGTTTTCTTTTTTCTTTGTTTTAATGTTTATTTATTTTTGAGAAAGAGGGAGAGTGAGAGAGAGAGGGAGCAGGAGAGGGGCAGAGATAGAGGGATATACAGAATCTGAAGCAGGCTCCAGGCTTTAAACTGTCAGCACAGAGTCTGACAAGGGGCTCAAACTTATGAACCACAAGATCATCACCTGAGCCAAAGTTGGATTCCTTTTTTTAAATGTTTTTTTTTTTTTAATTTCTAGGAGAGAGAGAGAGACACAGCGTGAGGAGGGGAGGGTCAGAGAGAGAGGGAGTCACAGACTGAAACAGGCTCCAGGCTCTGAGCTGGCAGTCAGCACAGAGCCCGACGCGGGGCTCGAACCCACGAACCGCGAGATCATGAGCTAAGCGAAAGTCGGACGCTTAACCGACTAAGCCACCCAGGCGCTCCCAAAGTTGGATTCTTAACCGACTGAGCCACCCAGGCACCTCTCCACTCTGGCTGTTTTCAAATATCATTTTCTTTATTATTAGTTTAAGAATTTTAACTATGATATGTTTAGGTACATTTTAAAAAATGGTCACTGAGAATCCAGCATGTTTATTTGATAGCTTAATAAATTTGAAAAAAATATTATGAGCTAAGTTATATGCCCCCCAAATACATATTTTAAAAAATTAACATTCATTTTTGAGAGACAGAGAAAGAGCCTGAGTCAGGGAGGGGCAGAGAAAGAGGGAGACACAGAATCCAAAACAGGCTCCAGGCTCTGAGCTCGAACCAAGAAGCGCAAGATCATGACCCGAGTGGAAGTCAGATACTTAAGTGACTAAGCCACCCAGGTGCACCCCGCACCCCATGCATATCTTAAATCCTAATTTGTAGTACCGTAGATGCAACCCTATTTAGAAACAACCACTAGAGTAAGCCCTAATCCAATATGACTGGTGTCTCTATATAAGAGAAAGAACTTAGGACACAAACACAGAGGAAAGGAGACATGGGGGCACAGGGAAAAGATGGTCATATAAGAGTCAAAAAGAGAAGCCTCAGAAGAAATCAACTCTGCTAACACTGCTTTGATTTTGGACTTTTAGCCTCCAGAATTGTGACAAAATAAATGTATATTGTTTAAGCAACCCAGTCTGCAGTACTTTATTAAAGCAGCCCTAGCTGACTAATACAATAACTTTCAAATATCTGTCCAATTTTAGGATTATTTTCTTTCTTTTCTTCTTGGACACAAATTATATATCAGTATGGTATAATTCCTGTTGATATTATATTTACTAACACTTTCTTCCCTGGAAAGGGTCTGGTCTTTTTCTTCTTTCCTTCCTTCTCCTTTTTAAAAATTTTTATTGGTACATAATCTACAAACCACACAATTGCTTGGATGTTAAGTGTATATTTCAATGTTTTTTTTTAGTATATTCACAGAGTTGTAAAATCACCACAATAATATAATTTTAAGATTTCACTCATAGGTGGAATTTAAGAAACACAACAGATGAACATAGAGGAAGGGAAGGGAAAATAAGATAAACACAAAAGGAGGCAAACCATAAGAGATTCTTAAATACAGAGAAAAAACTGGGGTTGCTGGAGGAGAGGTGGGGGGGATAGGCTAAATGGGCAATGGGCATTATGGAGGATATTTCTTGGGATGAGCAAAAAGTGTTATACATAAGTGATGAATCACTCGGTTCTACTCCTGAAACCAATGCTACACTGTTCATTAATTAAGTTCAATTAAAAAATAAATTAAAAAATACAAAGACAATGTATTGTTTTTTATCAACCTTCAAAGAAACCATGTGCCCATTGGCCGCTGTTCCCCATTACATTTCTACCTCACAATCCTAGGCATCCACTCATCTTATTTTTTCTCCTGTATATATGTCTATTCTGCACATTTTACATACATGGATTCATAAAGTATATGGTCTTTTGTGGATGACTTCTTTGAATTAGCTTTATGTTTTCAAGCTTCAGCTGTCTCGCAGCATTCATTAGTACTTCATTCTTTATTATTTTCATAATCCACTGTAGCTTTACTTTCTATCCATTTGTCAGTCATGGACACCTTCTATTATAAATAATGCTGCTATGAATTTTCATGAACAAGTTTTTGTGTGGACCTGTTTTCATTTTTCTTGGGAGGATAACTGAGTGTTGATATGCTGGCTCACTTTAAATTCAATGTTTAACATTTTGAGGAACTGCTAACAGTTTTTCTAAAATGGATGCACCATTTAACTCCTAGCAACAAAGTATAGGGTTTCTAATTTTTTTCTTCTTAACACTCTTTATTATCTTTCTTAATATGGCTATCCTAGAAATTGTAAAGTTGTATCTCATTGTGGGTTTGACTTTTATTTCCCCCATGGCTGAGGCTATTAACCACCTTTTTATGGTTACTAGAGACTTGTATATCTTCTTTGAACACACATATATATAGAGTAGTTGCAAATGTTTTCATTGTGTTCTTTTTTTTTTGTAACTAGGTTTTAAGAGTCTATTTATGTTATGGTTACAGGTCCTTCATCAGGATATGATTTGAAAATATCTTTCCCCTATTCTGTGGGTTGTTTTGATTTTCTTGATAATATCTTTGCAGCACAAAACATTTTAATTTTGATGAAGTCCATTTTATCTCATTTTTTCTTTCGTCGCTTGTATTTTTGTGTTGTATTTAGAAATGCTTTGCTTAATCTCAAATCATAAAAATGTACAAAAACAAATTTCGGCTCTCACATTCAGGCCTTTGCTCCGTTTTTGCCTTCTTATTCTTTTATTTTTATTTGGTGTGGATAAGGTTCCAACTTCATTGGTTTCCATGTGTATATCCAGGTATACCAACATCATTTTTATGAATAGAATAAAAAAAGTTATTCTTTGCCACTGAATTCCTTGGCATGGGGTTTGGTCTTAACCTACCAAATGCATTCTTTATTCCTTTCATTAATGGCTTTCATTACCTGGAATTTTTATTTACATCCTCATTTACATCTGTGCTGATTTTCCCACTAGACGTTTCTGCATGGTGCTCTCCTTTTCCAAATAGTCCTTTGATATATTCATAATAAGTATCATAAAGACTCTGTCTGCTCATTTTAATAGCTGGGCTATCTCTGTAGCTGATCTTATTGTTTGTTTCCTTTGTTTTCCTTTGTCTCATTATTTTTTACTGATGCTGAATAAAGTGGGTAAGGGAACAGCTGAGATTAAAGTAGGTAATATTTCTCTCCAGAAATGTCTTGCTCCTTCTTGTCAGGCTTCTAGTATTGGGTGGACAATTCATTTCCATTGTATTTTTCTTACTTTGTGCTTTTGTTCATCTTCAGATAGATTTATTTTTAATTGGCTTTAAACATTCCTTTCAGAAGGGTTTGGAATTGGAAGACTAGCAAGATTCTGGAAATCAGTGTCCTTCTCTCCCTCCTCTCTCTCTCTCTCATTTGCATCTTTAACCCACTGCTAGTGTTTTGATTGAGAAATGAGTTTTCTTCACTATATAATCTTATTCCAGTTTTTTTTTTTTTTAACCACAGAACACCTTATCATCAATTGCTGTTCTGTCCCCAACAATTAGAAACTGATGACTGATGCTTGGTAAGAGACACAACTGCATAGATGGGATTTCTGAGAATCCTACTGCTAGGCGCACAGCCTTTACCAGTCCACTCTTCTGCACTTAGGCAACTTCCCACAAGTTTCCGAAAGTTTCTTTCAGTTCTTCAGCCCAAAACTCTCAGAATATACTTGGTGAAGTATAAGCATGTAGGTGCAGCATTGTTGTGTGATTTATTGCATTAAGTAAAAAAAAAAACAAAACAAAAAACATAAAACAAG
>JAESUZ010000034.1:0-13796 GCA_017311185.1 Proteles cristata cristata | reverse complement strand
GTGGAGGTCAAGGAGGTTGTTTCCTGCTTTCTCCTCTAGGGTGTTGCTAGTTTCCTGTCTCACGTTCAGGTCCTTTATCCATTTTGAGTTTATTTTGTGCATGGTGTGAGAAAATGATCTAGTTTCATTCTTCTGCATGTTGCTGTCCAGTTCTCCCAACATCATCTGTTAAAAAGGCTGTCTTTTTTCCATCGGATATTCTTTCCTGCTTTGTCAAAGATTAGTTGGCTGTATACTTTTGGGTCCACTTCTGAGTTCTCAATCTGTTCCATTGGTCTATGTGTCTGTTTTTGTGCCAATACCATACTGTCTTGATGATGACAGCTTTGGAGTAGAGGCTAAAGTCTGGGATGCTGATCCCTCCTGTTTTGGTTTTATTTTTCAGTATTACTTTGGCTATTCGGGGTCTTTTGTGGTTCCATACAAATTTTTGGATAGTTTGTTCTAGTTTTGAGAAGTATGCTGGTGCAATTTGGATTGGAATTGCATTGAATGTGTAGAGTGCCTTAGGTAGTAATGACATCTTAACTATATTTATTCTTCCCATCCATGAGCATGGAATGTTTTTCCACTTCTTTGTGTCTTCTTCAATTTCCTTCATAAGTTTTCTATAGTTTTCATCATACAGATCTCTTGTATCCTTGGTTAGGTTTATTCCGAGGTATTTTATGGTTTTTGGTGCAATTGTGAATGGGATCAGTTTCTTGATTTCTCTTTCCGTTGCTTCATTGTTGGTGTATAAAAATACAACCGATTTCTGTACATTGATTTTGTACCCTGCAACTTGGCTGAATTCTTGGATCAGTTCTAGTAGGTTTCTGGTGGAGTCTGTCGGGTTTTCTATGTAGAGTATCATGTCATCTGCGAAGAGTGAAAGTTTGACTTCCTCTTTGCCAATTCTGATGCCTTTGATGTCCTTTTGGTGTCTGATGGCTGATGCTAGGACTTCCAGCACTATGTTAAACAGCAGTGGTGAGAGTGGGCATCCCTGTCGTGTTCCTGATCTCAGGGGGAAAGCTCTGAGTTTTTCCCTGTTGAGGATGATGTTAGCTGAGGCCTTCTCATAGCTGGCTTTGATGATGTTTAAGTAGGTTCCTTCTATCCCAACTTTCTTGAGAGTCTTTATTAAGAAGGGATGCTGTATTTTGTCAAATGCTTTTTCTGCATCTATTGACAGGATCATATGGTTTTTATCTTTTCTTTTATTGATGTGATGTATCACATTGATTGATTTGTGAATGTTGAATCAGCCCTGTAACCCAGGAATGAATCCCACTTGATCTTGGTGGATGATTCTTTTTATATGCTGCTGGATTCGATTTGCAAGGATCTTGTTGAGAATTTTTGCATCCGTATTCAACAAGGATATTGGCCTGTAGTTCTCTTTTTTTGCTGGATCTCTGTCTGGCTTGGGAATCAGTGTGATGTTGGCTTCATAAAATGAGTCCGGGAGTTTTCCTTCGCTTTCTATTTTTTGGAATAGCTTGAGAAGAATTGGGATTAATTCTGTTTTAAATGTCTGGTAGAATTCCCCAGGGAAGCCATCAGGTCCAGGGCTCTTATTTGTTGGGAGACTTTTGATCACTGATTCAATTTCTTCACTCATTAGGGGTCTGTTCAGTTTTTCTATTTCTTCCCGTGTGAATTTTGGTAGTGAGTGTGTGTTTAGGAATGTGTCCATTTCTTCTAGGTTGTCCAATTTGTTGGCATATAATTTTTCATAGTATTCCCTGATAATTGCTTGTATTTCTGAGGGGTTGGTTGTAATAAGTCCATTTTCATTCATGATTTTGTCTATTTGGGTGCTCTCTCTTTTCTTTTTGATAAGTCTGGCTAGAGGTTTGTCAATTTTGTTTACTTTTTCAAAAAACCAACTCTTGGTTTCATTGATCTGTTAAATTCTTTCCTTGGTCTCTATGTTGTTTATTTCTGCTCTAATTTTTACTATTTCTCTTCTTCTACTGGGTTTAGGGCGTTCTTGTTGCTCTTGCATGACAATTTTTAACTGCAATTCTCTGATACAGGTTAATTCATGTATCAGGAAAAAAATCTCAACTTGGGGGCAGAATATTGTGGTTTACATTTTTACTCTGTTATTTACTCACAGCCTCTTGGTGCCTCAGTATCCTAACCTGCAAAATGGAGATAATAATCCTTGCCTTAATCCCAGCACTGCCATTAAGATCAATAAAAAAAGCAACCTCTGGGAAAATTATCTATAACATTCTCTTACTATGCTACATAGAAGAGATTGTTGTGCTACCTCCTGCTAGAACTGTGGTGTCTGTTACATGATTCCTTGAGTATGATGTTGTTTGATGATTTCGGAAATTTGGTTAGGTTTGTAATAAACACCTAAATTGTGAGAGGGGAAAAATCGAACATTAGGTTAGTTTTAAGCAAAAAATTAAATGATTTGTTGCAGGCTCTAGATTATGTCCTAGTTTTCTAACCCTTATGATCACTCAGGAGTATGCTCAATACTGGCTTAGCCCAATCATTTCTACATCACAGCCTGGTTCTCACATGCTCAGGGAAACTGGCATGTTATAGTACCAATTAGCTAATGGACCTCGTGTATGACACTTTACAATTTATTATTTGAAAGTAATTCTTTTTGCATTACTAATCTGACTTAGTCTACTGGTTAACATTTGAAATTCATATAAAATGCCATTGTACATGGGCACCTTATTAAAATAACACATTATAAGTGCTAAACTATTTCCATAGCAAAAAGATCTAACTTCCATAATAATATAACCAGATACTATCATAAATAGCATATTATAATATTCATTGACCTACCAATTTCACTGTAATGGGAGCAATAATTTGTGATAATGCCCTTCATCAATTCTCCAGACCTGTGGTTTCATTAACAAGCTTTCCTAGACAGGCTCAGAAATTGCTGCAACTGCCCCTGGTCTCTATTCCCAATTTAATAAGTGGCCTCTCTCCAATCAGTTCATCATTTAATCAACATTAATTATAAAGCACTATGATCTTCTCAGAAAATAGGCACTGATTCTAACAAGCTTTTTGATTACCAATTATATTTTTTAATATTTTTTGTAGTTTATTCATTTTTGAGACAGAGACAGAGCACGAGTGAGGGAGGGGCAGAGAGAGAGGGAGACATAGAATCTGAAACGGGCTCCAGGCGCTGAGCTGTCAGCATAGGGCCTGATGCGGGGCTTGAACCGATGAATCATGAGATCATGACCTAAGCCGAAGTCAGACGCTTAACTGACCGAGCCACCCAGGCGCCCCTTAATTACCAATTTTAAAAATTATATTTCAATACCCTGTAGCCACATTTTCATTTAACAGCAGTGGTGCCAATCAGATTTAAATTGTACAAACCACCTCTTTGACCTACATAGTCAAAATACATTTTTGGGGGAAATGTAAACATGCCAGACATTTTTATTTATTTTTAATTTTTTAATATTTATTTAATTTTGAGAGGGGTGTAGAGAGACAGAGACAGAGAGACAGAATATGAGCAGGAGAGGGGCAAAGAGAGAGGGAAACACAGAATCTGAAGCAGAGCCTGACACGGGACTCGAACTCAATCCATGAGATCACAACCTGAGCGGAAGTTGGATGCTTAACCGACTGAGCCACTCGGGTGCCCCAGTGTTGGACATTTTTAAAATCACCATGACCGTTTCCTTTATTTGATTAATTGCCTGCTATTTCCAAACATTGGGAGATTGATCTATTGCAGATTCATTAGTGGAATGAATCTGAGTGACAACAGGGAATAGGACAAAAGTCTTGTTGCATTCCTGCTGCTGACTCTCTTCTGGAATTTACATAAGTTATTTAATGTTTCATTTATACACTGCTACCAAAGTCATCAAAAAACACTGAAATTATTCAAATATTGATCAAAGATAAAAAAATTAAAAAAAATTATTCCTTAACCTAAAATAAAATACAACTTGGGGAAATAAATATCCTAAAACCCTAAACAAAAAAATAACAAAAAGAAAAGGTAAAGTTAAATCTTAGAAATTGAAAAGAAATTGGATAGATTTGCTAACAGGTAAAATTCTCTAGAAAATATGCTGCAAATACATTCACATGAAACATTTCAATATCCCACAGCTGCATGTGTTTTGTTTTCAAGTGCCTCTAATCTAACAAAGGGAAATTATTTTTTTTTAATTTTTAAAAAATGTTTTATTTATTTCTGAGAGAGAGAGACAGTGTAAACAGGGAAGGGTCAGAGAGAGAGGGACACACAGAAGATGAAGCAGGCTCCAGGCTTTGAGCTGGCAGTCAGCACAGAGCCCGACGCAGGGCTCAAACCAATGAACTGTGAGATCATGACCTGAGTTGAAATTGGCTGCTTAACTGACAGAGCCACCCAGGTGCCCCAACAAAGGGAAATTAAACTAGATACTGCACTGACACATTAGAGCCATTTCTAGCGGTTTCAAAACAATTTATACAATCATGTTGTTTATGCTCCTAACCAAGACTTTAAGTCAAGGAACACAGAGTTTGTAGGAAAACTTACCCTCCAAAGTGTTGTCCTTAAATTTACAAAATAATAAGTTCATTGGACAACAAAATTAAACCAATTCTTCTGGACTTCTGATTCATCAGTGATTAAGCTATTCCAGAATCATGAGGTATGATAACCAAAGATAAGGAGTAAGATGCTCTAAATACTGTTTGCCCTAACCCCATAACCTTAGAGTACCTAAAACCCAGATATATGATGGCCCATATTTGCCTTAGACTAGAAGAAAATGACAGTTCTCTCTTTGTATGGCTAATAAAGATTTGCTCTTCCTCTCTCCAAGTATGCATAATTGTGAAAAGATTATGACACATTGTTCTGTGTATATTTTTTCCTCTTATGACACATTGTTCTGTGCATATTGCTTCCTAATTTCCATAGCGTCTTCTCATGTTTCACTTTTTTAAAGAACAGAATTCAAGTCATTATGTATTTATCGAGCATCTGACTGGAACATAGTTAAGTGCTAGGTCTGGAGGCTGAGGGACGCTTCAAAAAAGGTAGATGTTATAGGGCCTTAACTTCTTATATTCTATTAGGAACTTTTAAGGAGAAAAGTCCAGTGTGGCCTAGGAATAGTTAATAAGGACTTTGAGCAAAAGAGTGATTTGATGGATGGAATATAATTATCTAGGCTAGAAAGGTTTGGGAAATCACTCCATGCACGTAGGTCACAGGAGCAAAGTTATGGATGACAACAAGAATGACCATGACCCATGTGCAAAGGCCATGACTTTTGCAAAGGTATGTGTTGCCAAAAATGAGGCATAAACCTAAAAGTACCAAAGTACCTAAATAAAGTACCAAAATAAAGATATTTCTGAGTTTCAGAGTGGAATATAGAATACATTCGATCAGCAATGAGAAGAAATATTTTGATATCAAGGTTGAAGATACTAAGATGATCATTAGCTAAGAATTTACAAGAAATGCATCTACCCCTGCTTTGAGGGAGAAAACCCAATTGAGTTCTACCTATTTACTTCACAGTATGCCTGACAGAGACCCATGGCATAACTAGCAAGAACCACACCAAGACACATGCTAAATATTTTCTTGGATAATAACAATAACTATTAAGCCATATAATGTGATTCAAATAGATCATTATTCTCATTGTAAGTGATTATATACTGAGATGTGATATGTGAAAAGCTTGTACTAGGACAGTTACATATAGCTATGATTTCAAGGATGAATATTAGGATTCCTGTCATAATAAGCAAACCCTATTTTAAGCAACTCCAATAAATGAAAATCCAAAAATTTTTAGAAAGATCAAATAGAGCCTGCCCCTCCCACCCTTCTTCTTACACACACACACACTACACAAACATACACACATAACATCAATATTATCACCTCTACCAAAAACATTATTTTAAATAATAAGCAACCCAAGTGTCTTTAAAGTTAGATTACAGTAACAATTAAGTTTATAACATCTCTTTGAATTGCCTTCAGTCTCTTTCGATGGAAAACTGTAGCATCTTATTCCACTGGCATTTCCCTAAAAACCCCAGCGATTCCTACCCTTTTTTTCTTGGTCAGGTCGATGTCCATTATTCAGGGAAGGAAAAATAAGGGGGAATAGTTATTTGGTAAATTTCTTATGTATTCCAAAAATATGGAGGAGGAGGCAGTGATTATTGTTTTAAATACTAACAGTAACAATAGCTTATGTTTATTGACTTTTACTAGGAGCCAGGCACTGTGTTATATATAGCCTTCTCATGGATTATTTTATTTAATTCTAACATTTTCCAGAAATGGTTAATAACTTGCCCAAGTTTAAACAGCTAGAAATTGTGAAGAGTCAAGATTTGAATCCAGGTAGTCTTAATCAATAGTCCATTGTTTGAATAACACCACTATACAAACTCCTGGGCTTAATACATAAGAATCTGCAAATTTTTAACGTATACAGAATCTTCCCTCTGGCAAAAGAAAATTAATTATTCATTCTTGCATAACTCTTGCATGTAGAATGTCCCTCATTCTAAATTATATGCTATATTATAGGTATTCTTTTTTAGGTATTCTATATTATATGCTATATTTTATAGGTATTCTATATTATATGTTATATTATAGGTATTCTTTTATTCTAATAACAGGTATGATTTCCCCTAAGCTACCTACTTGTTCTATCTCAAACCTTTTTTTTTTGTTGTTGTTGTTTAGTGTTTATTTTTGAGACAGAGAGAGATAGACCATGAGTGGGGGAGGGGCAGAGAGAGAGGGAGACAGAATCTGAAGCAGGTTCCAGGCTCTGAGCTGTCAGCAGAGTCCGACTCGGGGCTTGAACTGATGAACCATGAGATCATGATCTGAGGTGAAGTTGGAAGCTTAATCAACTGAGCCACCCAGGTGCTCCAGTCTCAAGCCTATTTTGAATGAATAGTGAAGATTTTAAATTTGTTACCTGGAAGTAGAGCCATAGAACAGAGCAACAACAACCAAGTCATTAATCAAACCTTCTTTTGGAAATAACTCTTGGGAATACGTCTTCTTTAGGGAAACCTTCCAAGACATCATTCTAAGCCCCATTCCTCAATAGGCTAAGTTCACCATTCTAATTGTCCTTCTTAGTAATTAACCTCATTTATAATTATAAAATTATAGTATTTAATATTTGTGATCTTTCAACTAGTCTTTAATCTCCCTGAGGGCAAGTACCACCTATGTTTTGCTTATTGTGATATTTCCAGCACCCTGCACAGTTCATGGTATATAGTTTATAACTGATGAATACTTACTGAGAAAATATGTCTCCAAGCAGTGATATACATGCAAATTTTGCCCTCTGGCTTATTGTTAAAGTGATCATTTTGACATTTATTGAAGAGCTCTACATTTTTCCCATTTTCATTAGTGATCACAGATGGAGAAAGTATTTACAAATACTGGTATCCCTGGCTCGTGATTTTATAGTTTGGTCCAAATGAATCATTGACTCTAGAGTTGGAATTGACCTAACATACAATCTAGCTTACTTTCTTTCTCTTATATGTGAAAATAATGAGGCTAGACAGATGAAGGGCTTATCAAAGGTCCTGTAACCATTCAATGATTAAAAATTCTATGAATTTTTAACTATTCAGATTTTCAAAACATGTGATAAGTACAAAAAGAAGCATTTTAAATAGAAGCCAAACCATTACCACAATTACAGCAAGTTGTCACAAGATTAGTTATAGTGCCAGACAGACAGAGTCTTCATGCAATGTTCAAGAGATTAATTAGTGACTATTTCTGTCTGAAGTTACTTTAGGAACTTGGAACTCTGAAGTTTATAGGTCTATTTTTAGGCAGGTGCACGCCCAAGTCAGACTCTCTCATCTTTGTTCTGAACTAGCTTCCTTCCCAGTATCTCTCACTGAATTCTCAGGAATAGTTTCCCAGAATGGGTTCCTCTCTGCTCAAACATCTGCTTGTTGTTTATCCTCTTGCCAGCATCACTGCACAATCTTTGGCAATCTTCTGAAAACTCCTCTGAATCTGACTTGTGGGAGTTTTCTGGAGCTCCTCAAATGGAAACTTATCCAAAATGCAGAAGTGTTCAATTTAGCTTCTGCCTTTTCTACCAGTTTCCAAAATGGGAACACACAAATGACTCCAAGGAATCTGTTATTCAAAGCTGACCTCATGCCCCTCCAATTGCCCTCTGGCTTTATTGGGGAAAAAAGGCTGAATAGTGACCATTAATAACATCTATCCCAGCAAGTATCATGTCCATGACATCATAGCTATTAAAAGAACTGGAAGCACAAATAGTATAAGCCTGGACTATCAATAAGTCATTCATCATCTGGATAAAATGAATGCAGCATATGTCTGAAATCTGTAAAGCACTCCATTTAGAGTAGCACCCACACTGGTGAGAGAGTGTCAGAAACGCATAAATATCATTCGTTTCTCAGGAACATCAATTGTCCCAAAATATTCTTAAAAATTGTATCTTCTATTGCCTATTCCTAGCCAGGCAGCTATTTTACTTATTAGGCTAACACTAAGCTTTCCTAAACTAATGATAAAGTGATTGTATTCCCCAAGACCTAACTTAATCAAACAGGAAAATTTAGCCTAAAAACATGAAACCATTTTTATTCTTAGTTATGCATTTATACACTGTTCACTTATTAATTGTTTTAATGTATTCTATACAGTCACCTATTAAAATGAATAAGTTCTTGGGGCGCCTGGGTGGCTTAGTCGGTTAAGCATCCGACTTTCGCTTAGGTCATGATCTCGTGGTTCGTGGGTTCGAGCCCCGCGTCGGGCTCTGTGCTGACTGCCAGCTCGGAGCCTGGAGCCTATTTCAGAGTCTGTATCTCCCTCTCTCTCTGACCCTCCCCTGCTCACGCTGTCTCTCTCTCTTTCTCTCTCGCCTAGAACTTAATATATTTAAAAAAATAAAATAAAATAATAAAATGAATAGGTTCACTAAAGGCAGGAACTATTTGGTACCAAACATGGTATACATTATTATTTAATCCATGCTTTTAGTCATGCCAATTTGACCCCAAAACTTTTAAAGGAACAAATACCACATCTTTCCCAAACTAAGAGTGACTCTTTTCTGGACCTGGTTTACCCTCAAGAGTGACTCCAAATTACATCAACTCATCCTCACACCAGAAAAAGTTGATGGCAAAATTGACATTGCATGTAAATGAAGGTGAATTATATGTGTGTAAGTAAACCCCACTTTCAAATTCTAGTCTCATTTTTGATATTTTAAATATCAAAAATTTTTTAAATTTTAATTTTAAAATATATCCACTTTATAATCTATCTTCTTGTTATTTTTTGAGCTCAGATACATGGACTGAAAGGGATATCAACCAGTTTGTGCAAACTGAAACCCTCAGTGCCGCAGTGTGCTTAGAATAGCATGTGTCAAGTCCCTGTAGGGAAGCAGATGGGCTAGGCATACAGGGGCTAGACTGTGAGCCAGAGTCAGGTTGAAGAAGAGACACTACCAAAGTGCGGCCAGATATTCAAGGACCTCAGTCATATCTCTGCTTATGATCTAGTCTTTAGACCTATTTATCCTATTTTAACCTATGTTCTTAAACAAGTCACTTGCCTTCTTACACAGTTCAAACTTTACCCATTTGGAATCCACACATTGCTCTCTAGTTTTTCTGTATTTTCCACTCACTCGTCCTAAATCAAATTGTTACTGCTACATTTCCCTGGGACCCCATAATTGCTCCTTTTGATTGATGGATTTATTTCAGTGTTCTTGGAATTTAGCAGGTTGTTCTTGGCTTCCTCAATTTGCCTTTAGTGTCTAAAATTGAAGGGCATTTTTTGAAAACAGATCTTTCTAACTTATCCAGTGTTCAGCATATCTGAAGGTCTCTCCAAATGTACTGATTATCAGTTACTACAAAAATCAGTCTACAACTTAGTTGCTTCAAACAATAATTATTTACCTGTCTCATAAATATGCAATTTTGGCAGGCCTTAGGAGGAACAGCTTGTCTCTGATCTATGAAGTACCAGCTAGGGTAGCTCAACTGGGGAATGTAGGATCTACATTGAAGATGGTTCATTCACATTGCTGATAGGAGGTGGAAGCTTACCCAGGGCTGTACTCCAGGGGACTTGGTTGTTTTCCATGTGTTTTTTCCATGAAATGTTTGGCTTCCTCACAAAATGGTGGCTAGGTTGTAAAAGTAAGCTTCCTAGGAGAGAGGAACTAGAAACTTCCAGTTTCTGAAGACCTAGACCCAGAAACTGACATAGTATCACCTTCATTGTATTCTATTGGTCAAACCATCATAGAGCCCAGATTCGAGGGAAAGGGACATAAGCTGGCACCTGTCAATGGTTAGAATATCAAAGAATTTTAGGACCCTGGGTTTAAAATTGTCACATCAATGAAGCCCTAACCAAATTATTGTTTATCTTTTTATCTTTCAATTTCAAGATGCTTTTTTGGAACAGGATTAAATCCATGACTTTCTGAATTACATTACAATGCCCTTCATCTCTTCTTTCTTCAAAAGTTGAGTTTTTATGGGACTCCTGGGTGGCTCAGTCGGTTAAGTGTCCGACTTCCGCTCAGGTCATGATCTCACAGGTCGTGGGTTTGAGCCCCGCATTGGGCTCTGTGCTGACAGCTAGCTCAGACCCTGGAGCCTGTTTCAGATTCGGTGTCTCCCTCTCTCTCTGACCCTCCCCTGCTCATGCTGTCTCTCTCTCTCTCTCTCAAAAATAAATAAAACATTTAAAAAATTGAGTTTTTATCCTATGTATTCCAAACCATATCAGCATGATCCTTTAAAAACAGATTTCCTTCTGGGGCGCCTGGGTGGCTTAGTCGGTTAAGCGTCCGACTTTCACTTGGGTCATGATCTCGCGGTTCATGGGTTCGAGCCCCGCGTCGGGCTCTGTGCTAACTGCCAGCTCAGAGCCTGGAGCCTGTTTCAGTCTGTGACTCCCCCCCTCTCTGACCCTCCCCTGCTCACGCTGTCTCTCTCTCTCTCCTAGAAATAAATAAAACATTAAAAAAAAAAAAAGATTTCCTCCTAATATGTGATTCTTTGCTCTGAATATGGACTATACTTTTCTGTATAAAATTCTTCCATGTAATGAAACACCTTTTGATCCTACACCTTCCTGATCTCTCCTGTTCTACAGATGATTACACAGTCACCAACTGTAAATGAAAGCATTCCTCAACCATGTCCCACATGCAGAGGCTTATTCCAGACATGTAGTAACTTTACAAAGTTATGAAGAATAAGTTCAATGAAAGTTCTTCCCTGGACATAGGGAGGCGATATATAGGAGACCCATATATCTATGTGTATGAGCTTTAGCAAACCACTGAACCATTCAGGACCTATTGGGGTTTGGACTTAATGATCATTAAGGTTCTTTAAAAACAATTAGATTTAAAAAATAAAACAAATCATCCTTGTCCAAAAGTATCCTATGATATTTTTTGAGGATGGAGCATGACCAAGAAAAAACAAAACACAAAAAACAAAAAAAGGGTCATATAAGTACATTCCAACCCCAGTGGCCTTCTTTTATTACCTTGACCTTGCCCTATTTCTCCTTTTACCACAGGACTGTCCATATGCAATCTCCATGCCTGCAATGCTCTTCTCAGGCTTTACCCCTCAGCCTGGTGAATGACTATTCACACTTCACACTTCAGACTTCTGCTTAGTAATCACTTCAAGAAGAATTCATTGTACCCTTCTCTGGTCAGTTTTCTTAGTCTATGTCATCGTTTTGTCATCTACTTTTTAGAGGCATGTTCTGTTACTTCAGAGCAGCCATACATTGTTTCCCTGATCAGTACTTGTCTACTCCATTATGTGTGACATCTATAAAAGTATGTGTCTGTTTGAGACAATCATTGTGTTCCCAGAAACAGTATGTACTGGTTTGCGGATACTTAGCAAGTTAATACTGAAGGAAGGAAATGAGGGAGTGAGGGAAAGAGAGGGGGGAAGGAGAATGAAAAAGTGAGGGATAGAAAAAGAGGAATAGAAGGAAGAAAAGAATGAGGGAATGGAAGGAAAGAGAAGGAGAAAGGAGGAGGAAGAAAGAAGAAGGGAGAAAGGGAGCAAGGGGTAATTAAACAGACAATATTACAGGAATATAAGAAAGGAAGGTTGCTTTGAGCTGAAGTTTCAAGAAAGTCTTTGTGGAGATCAGATATGAGTTGGACCTTGAAAGAAAAGATTCATATGTGAGTACAATGAGGAATAGAAAAAGAGTATTGGGGGGGGGGCGTAGTCCAGAAAAGTGCAAAAAAGGTGTAAGCTGAGAAGGAAAGTTTCAGAAGAAGGTAAGTATACCAGTCTGTTTAGGGAGAGTTAATTTGTGACAAAGACTAACCAAACCTTGAATTTACCCTGAAGTTGCATATTAAAACCATATCATTTGAGCTTTGCATACCAGGATAAGGAATTAGGCCTAAGACAGAAGCCTGTATTTGTGTGATAAACAATGTCATAGGTGTGGAAGAGGAAAATTTTGTCTTCTAAATTACCTGAATCACTATTGTTTACAGAATAATTTAATTCTGGCTCCCTCGCTTTCTTTCCACTTCAGTGCAATGTTTGTATCAGTGTATGAAAGCCAAATCAAACTTAAACCCAGAAAGTATCCCCTTCATCACGCTTTTATTCCCCTGAAAACAGATAGGGATAGGATGGAAGTCCTTACTCTGTACCTTTTACCAACATGGAAAACATGTAGCATTAAAGTATTCCTTTTAGTTTCCAGGCCTGCCATGAATGAAGAAAGTATCATGTTCAATTTTAAAGAATAAGATTCAGAAACAAGGTTCTGACTCATTCTATACAACCACATATAGTGAGAGACAGAGATTCATAAACACTGTTTTATCATCTCTTACCCAGTAATACTCAGATCACTATCCTGAAGACCAGACAGAGTAAGTAAAAATATATTAAGAGAAACACATTGGCAGAAGTCAATCTTCCACCACAGTATTTCTTTACATTTGGAAATTAATTCATACTCTAGTACATATATTAGTGCCAAAGATTGATGGGGTTCTGATTTGGAATCTTAGGTACTCAGATAAATTTGATTTGGGTTGCCAAAAGTAACACAATTGGCCTCTTGGAAGGACACATGCATTCTTTGAAGTACTGAATAGAATAATATGGATACTGTGATACAGAAGAAAGACCAGGACCTTGGAGTCAAACTAGCTATATGAATTATGGTCATGTGTTCAACTTATTTTCAGTTGAACTTTAGGCTCAGCTTCTTTGTCTCTAAAAAAGGGCTATTACTTCATGAGTTGTTAGAAGAATTAATAAAAGGGGCGCCTGAGTGGCTTAGTCGGTTAAGCGTCCGACTTAGGTTCAACCAAGTGAGCCTTGGTTCGTCCCTGTGTGCTCTGTGCTGGACTGCTGCCCAGAGCCTGGAGCCTGTTTCAGTCTGTGACTCTCTCTCTCTCTGACCCTCCCCTGCTCATGCTGTCTCTCTCTCTCTCTCCTAAAAATAAATAAAACATTAAAAAAAATAGAAGAATTAATAAAAGAATGTATGTAAAATGCCCAGTACAGATAGATTCTATCATTTAATAAATATTATTGCTCTCTTCCTTACCATAGTAAAATATAAAGCAGTTTTTCATTTACTTGGAAGTTGATATACTATTTCTTTCATAACATTTAAAATTATTTATGAAAATAATCAAATAAATTATAGAATAATTTAACAATCATTTTTTGGGCACCTATTAAGTGCT
>JAESUZ010000033.1:0-36037 GCA_017311185.1 Proteles cristata cristata | reverse complement strand
GGTGTTTCACATATTTATATGGTTAGTTTAATTTTTATTTTGCCCTTGGTGGACAGGACTATTTGTCTCGCCAAATGGAGAGCCCACACAGGAGTCACATGCTCAAGTTTTAGGAAAAAAAGTTTAAGATTATTTGCTTGAAGAAGAGACACTACTTCTTACTCTAAAAAGATATAGAAGAAATTAAATCTCCTTGACTGTAACTGGTTATTAAGAAGTTCTGCTTGAATTATCTCAGGACAAATGAAAAATATGCCTATAGGGGTGCCTGGGTGGCTCAGTCGGTTAAGCATCCGACTTTGGCTCAGGTCATGGTCTCATGGTTCGTGGGTTCGAGCTCCGTGTCAGGCTCTGTGCTCACAGCTAGATCAGAGCCTGGAGCCTGTTTCAGATTCTGTATCTCCCTCTCTTTCTGACCCTCTCCTGCTCATGCTGTCTCTCTCTCTCAGAAATAAATTAAAAACATTAAGAAAGAAAGAAAGAAAGAAAGAAAGAAAGAAAGAAAGAAAGAAAGAAAGAAAGAAAGAAAAACATGTCCATAAACCAAATACCTTTCAATCACAAGGTTTTATTTATTGCTTTACTTTTTTATTATTTATTATTGAAGTATAATTGACATACAATGTTATGTATTGATATACTTTTTAAGTCAAGAGTGAGACTATTAGACCAAATGTACTGTGGAGCTAGTGAAAACAAAAATATTTGGTAGTTTGGATTGCCAAAAAACCTCTGAATAGACAATATACACAGACACTACTACAGAATGATATGAAAGGAAATTGTTTGGTAATTCTGGCTCTGGGTCTTTCTTATCTCTTGTGTGTGTGTGTGTTTTCTTTTCTTTTTTTTTTTTTTTTGTAGGTCTGAGACTGAGATATACATAGAAGTCAGATAAAAGTCAGAACCCCATGAACAATAGACTGAATTCCCAGAAAACTTGATTATGCAAAAGCAAAAAGCACCCCACTGCTGAAAATCTGCTGTCATTATCCAGACAAGACCAAAAGGCACTATCCAGATAAGACCAAAATTCAAGCACACATATTCTTCTCTCTTTTATTGACCATACAGATGATAAAACTCACCTACGTCTGGATTTAAAGAAACATAAAAGATCTTGGATTCCAAATATTTCAGACAAATCAGGCTCCCAGGAAGTCTCAGCCACCATGACTCAATATTAATACCCTTGGCCACCTCCTAATCTGTTTTCACTTTGAAATCCATGTTTGGCTGCTTGATTCTCCCATTAAATAAATCCTACAAGATCAAGGACTTGGTTGTGTTCTTTACTATATCTCCTGTGCTTGGAACAATGCCGAGAACATGGTGGGTACTCAGTAACTATTTGTGGAATGAATGGTATCATTTGATTTTCACAGCAATTATGCAAAATAATCAGGAAGATTAAGTTCCTTGAGGCCAAGGGCAAGTTCTGTCTTCCTGAAGCACTGTCTCTGGCCCATGCAAGTTGGTGGTGGAAAATATTTGTTGACTGGCTGCTGCTATTGTGATTTTACAGATGAAAAAGCTAAACACTGAGATGTTAATTGACTGACTCAAGGACCTAGAACTTTCTTAAAGCTAGATTTAAAATGTAGACTTTCTGTCTTAAAATATGGTATTTTTTTGACACCCTACCCCATATTCATCTCACCAAATTACACTGTGTGCATACAGGATTGAGCATACTGCTATGAGTTCGAAATACAACAAAGAGAAAACAAATGGAATCCACGGACTCAAGACACTCAATATGTGCTAAAGGAGTTAGACATTGGTTAAATAAGCTCACAAACCATACAGAAGTAGCACTATGATATGGTCTACAAAGGAGAGTGCTATGACCACAATAATAATTGTTTAATATTATAGAGACAACAGGGACCCAACCATTTTTTATTTCCCAAGTAGAGCTTGTAGGTACATCAGAGAAGCAATATTTTAGTGATATAAGCACTGTCCTTTGATTTATATGACCGGTCATAGTAACTTTGTTATAATCTGGGGAAAACACTTAATCCTCTTCTACACAGGGATACTAATACATGCCTTGATTTGAGAAGAATGTGAGGTACTGATATTATTGAGAATGTCCACCCTCTTGCCATACTCATCTGCTAGATTCTGTTTAAAGCCCAATTTTTTATCCCACTGGATTGTGCTTGAAGTAGACTTGACTTCTTAAATACTATCATAGTACAATTCCAAGAAGGGAATAATCAATTCTGCAGCTGAAAGACCCTGATTCTAGTTCTGACTGTGCTTCTGGTGAATGGTTGCCTTTGTACAAGTCAAGTTCCCTTTGGACCGTGGCTTCCTTTTCTCTCAATGAAGGGATTTACCTGGATTAGTTCTAAGGGCTAATTCTCAAGAAGGTCTGCTCCTACTCATGCCCACTGTTCTCCAGCACATACATGCCTCCCCTTACACACACCACTTTATAATCCTCTTTGAGAATCTACCTCTCCTGTTCTATCAGCGTCCAGTTACACATCTGTTATAGCCTGGAAAGGAAAAAATGGAAAATAGGAAGAAGTAGCCACAGGCACACAAAGTGATGTCATCCATTCACCCCTTGCTGAGACAGTGCCTGCTTTCCATTTGCGTAGACTCCCCATAGCTTCTAACACGTGTTCTTTGGGGGTGGGGATGGAGGACTCTAAGTTAATTTTGCACTGTGCCAATAAGACTTTTCAGCATTAGCTTTTTGGATCAGGCTTTGTCTCTGAGCTGAATCCATAAATAAAGCTCATGGTGACCCTCTATGGTCTCAGCTTTAGAGGAAATTTGTTCCAGGAAGGAAAGTGCTATTAACTACAGAATGCAAGGGTAAGCGGAGTTCTTTACAAATAACTCCTAATAAACAGACAGGGCCAGGTGTGAAGCATGATTTACATTCTCCCATGGTACAAAGCCTTATAATGCCTTGGCTGCCAATGGTCATCTTGGAAATGTGCCAGTCTCCTCCAGGACATAGTTACAGTCTAGCATTCCAGGTGGGAAGCAGCAACTCCTTGGTGTTTATTCACCTCGAGAGAGAAAGTGTTGGGCCAAACTTAATAAAGGCACAAGAGCAGGAGGGAAAAAGGAGATATGTGACCAATGGTGAAAGAAAACTCTTCATGATTGAAAGTCAACTGGCCTACGGGCTCCAATAGCCTGAGAAAACCTGAGAAAATCCTCCTTTTAGTTGAATGAAAAGGAGTGCTCCCCTCCACCTTCAGTGACATTTTTTTCCAGGGTGTGCGCTAGTCAAGACAACAACACTAGACAAGACTGGCTTTATGTGAGGTCATAGAGGTAACAAACTAGATGACAAGATATCATCTTCTGCTTCACCTGCCCATATTACATATGGCAGGGGGCAAGCCCTAGATGGGGAGAAAATGAGGAGATAGTGGAAAAGATTAGGAGAGAAATAATAGGAGAGAATGGTCTGGAAAGAGTAAACATGAGGAGAAGAAAAAATAGAAATATAGCATGGTCACGGCGCCTGGGTGACTCAGTCGGCTAAGCATCTGACTCTTGATCTCAGCTCAGGTCTTGATCTCTGGGTGGGGAGTTTGAGCCCCATATTGGGCTCCTCACTGGGAATGAAACCTACTTTTAAAAGAAGAAAAAGAAATTTATCATGGTGGAATAATGCTTGGTTGAAAAGACAGACAGAGGCTAGATTTACTTCTAGTTATATGTGACCCTCAACATTCACTTCTTATCTCTAAACCCCAGCTTTCTTATTTATAAAATGAGCTTTATAATATGGAAATACCTGAAAATATCTTGCTTGCATTATGAAAGCTAAAGGGTCTTTCTAAAAGATGGAACAGTTGTACCAGTCTGAAGGAGACTAAGGAGACATGATGATGAAGTGCAATGTAGTATCCGGGATTGGATCCTGGAACAGAAAAAAAAAAAAAAGGACATTATTGGAAAAACTGTTCACATCCGAACAGTCTGTAGTTTAGTTAATGGTATTGTGCCATTATTAATTTCATTTTGATAAATGTACTATGAGATATAAGATATTGACATGAGAAGAAGCTTGGCAAAAGATATACAGTAACTCTCTGTACTATCTTGGAAACTCTTAGGTGAATATAAAATTATTTCAAAATTAAAAATTAAACAAAATCCAGTCTCTGCCCTCTCTTGGTAACCTGATCCAGTCCTATTTGCCTTGCAAAGCCCAGCTCATGTCACGTCTCTGGTAATGTCTCATCCAGCTTCTTCCAAAATTCTTGCCTTCTTCTTGGGTTTCCTTACCTGTTAAATATCACAAAACCTGGAAGTAGTCATTTCTCTTAAATCCCTGATCCTGGGGCACCTGGGATGGATGAGTTGATTAAGCATCCGAGTTCAGCTCAGGTCACGATCTCTCAGTTCATGAGTTGGAGCCCCATATCAGGCTCTGTGCTGAGAGCTCAGGGCCTGGAGGCTGCCTCAGATTATGTCCCCTGTCTCTGTGCCCTTCCCCTGCTAGTGCTCACTCTCTCTCTCTCCCTCTCTCTCTCAAAAATAAATAAACACTGAAGACAAATTTTAAACCCTGATCCAGCACTCATCAGAGATTCATTTGGATAAAGGACAGATTATTTAAAATGCAAATTTATTTGACAGATTGAAAAGCTATCAGCTGCTCAATACTGATTTGCTTTGATGGGGTTAGAATTCCCCAGTACCTCACCAAGAAAAATCATGGTTTTGTTACTGCATGAGAGTAATTAGGTAGCTGGCAGCAGGAAGGCGCATGGTCACCTCAAGGATGGAGACAGAGGAGTTCAGAAGGGGGGAGAAAGATGAAGAAAGGACACCGAAGGGCAGCTCTCATAAACACATCTAACACCCCTGTATGCCTTTGAGAAGTTCAGCTTTGAAGTGTTTCCTAGTTTGGTTTTTCCCACCAAGTTACCAAACATCAAGCAATTTATGTGGGAGGTAATTGCAAGAAATCCTCAGAGCGGGGTGGGGAAGTAGACAGGGAAGATGAAGTGGGCATTCTGAAGGCAGTTTCCAGTGCATAAAGCAGGAGCTTAGTTCCACTGGAGACCTCTACATATCAATAATACATGAGTCTCACCCAGAAGATTCTGGAATCAGAGTGTTTATATGCTGCCTGCCACTATCCATCACTAGCTGGCCTATCAAGTCTGTGTGTGTGTGTGTGTGTGTGTGTGTGTGTGTGTGTGTGTGTGGTGGTGGTGGTGGTGGTGGTGGTGGTGGTGGTTGCTCTCTGGGATTCTAGCCTACCTTAGTGCTAGCACTGAACATTCTCTGACAGGACAATAGCTGGCTTGTCCCCAGAAGGAGGGTATGTGCATGGGCACCAGTAACTTCTGCTACAGGGAACTAATCCTCTCACTTCAAATTTCAATTTTTCTTTTTCCTGAAATGTTTATATATTTATTTTTGAGAGACAGAGACAGAAGGAGAGAAAGAATCCCAAGCAGGCTCCATGATGTCCGCACAGAGCCCGACACGGGACTTGAATCCATGAACTGTGAGATCATGACCTGAGCTGAAATTAAGAGTTGGACACTTCACCTACTGAGGCACCCAGACGCGCCCAAATTTCAATGTTTTTACTTACCAATTGGGAGAGCTTTGACAAATTACACTGTGCCCTTTTCATTGGGCACAGCAAAAAAAAAGAGATGGATTGTGTAACAGCATTTAACTCATTTCTGACATGAAAGATACTCAGTAATTATTCTCTCCACATCTCTCCCCTAACACCATACCCACTCCCTGTAGCCCAGACCCAGAACCACAGCCTCAGAGATTGTACTGGGGTACAGAACCCAAGTACACTTATAGTTGCAGAATTCCACGCTAATATAGATGTTTCCTTCCTTCATGTTCGGAAATGAGGGCAGAGGAGGAAAGAGAGTAACGAATGAAAACCAACTTCATGGAAGTTGAATGGCTCTTCACTGAATTTTTAAGGCCCATGTGAAGAAGCAGGAAAGTCTGTTTCCATGAGTATTTTTCTCATGGGGCCTCCCGGGGATCACTCCCCCACATAAGACCCCATTAGCCCCTCAACGTGTGTATTACATATTCCAGCCTGTGGTTTTGAGGCACCAAGATGTTTTTAATGAAGTGCACTTATGGTGCTTTGCCAAAAGCTACTCATAGAAAAACTAATATCTTTTCCATTTCTTGGGTCCTTGGGGAAAGATAATATTATAAACCATTATCCAGAGATTCTTCTTAAGACCTTCACAGCTTGACAGCCCTTCCAGTTGCATATTCTTCTCCTTGAAGGCTGAGTTTCAAGTTGTTTACACACCAGTATTTTCTGAAGTCCCCTTTTCATCCAGACTCTAACAATGTTAAACAGGAACCATATATTTTGAAGAGGAACCTCATGTCACCAAACTTCAAATAACTGCTACCAAATCAAACAGGACCCTCAAATAACCAAACTTTGGCGAGCAGCTCTTTTAAGAGCTAAGAAGATAATGTCAGCATATCACTCTAATAGAATTTTTGTTTAGTTTTTTAATGTTTATTTATTTCTGAGAGAGAGAGAGAAAGAGAGACAGAGCATGAGCAGGGGGGAGACAAAGAGAGAGAGGGAGACACAGAATCGGAAGGAGCCTCCAGGCTCTGAGCTGTCAGCACAGAGCCCAGCTCGGGGCTCGAACTTGGGGCCCTGAACTGCAAGATCATGACCTGAACTGAAGTTGGACCCCCAACTGACTGAGCCACCCAGGTGCCCTGGAGAATTTTTTTAAGCAGTAAAAACAGTACTAAAGTAATTCAATTTGATCGTTCAACCATCTTTTCATGTGTATCTCTATTTGGATGACCCAAAGAAAAATACAAAGCTGTGATCATCTAAGAAGATCCATTTATGCTAACAATGATAACCTATAATGAAGATAATCCCTCCGTATCCACTTCATTGATAAAATTATGCCAGTTGACAGTTTCCAGTTAAATCTTAGACTGAACAGAGCTTATCACCCACAAGCCAAGAGCAGGTTATAAGAGGAACATTCAAGGATTAATTATACCTACTTAGTTATAAAATGTGGGTCATTTCTTCCTTGAGTGTTTTTCACACCAACACCTTCTTTTTCATTCTTTTTGACATCCTTCCTTTTGAATTTTCATTCCCACACCATCGGGATATGTCAATGGATACTTAACTAACCGTCTTGCCTATATTGATCAGACCACTGACTTGATTATTTCAATTCATCATATTCCCAGTCTTCCTCAGAAATCTGTAGCCATCTATCCTTCTCAGAGGAAAAAGTGGCCATTCCTAGAGCTGGGATGCCATTTCCAGCTTTATGTGAGCTACTTCCCTACATAAATCTTCCTCCTTTGCAGGCTTGTATCTTTGTAGTCTCTCAAACACAACTCATGATTTCCTATTTTAACATGTTTGGCATTTCTTCTTTGCTCTTATTCAAATATCACCCATTTATCAAAGGCTGACTAAAATCACACCTCCTCCATAAGCCTCCCTGAAAAATAAAAGTCCTGCTGGGGGTTGAGAGGTGGTAGAGAGAGAGAGAGAGAGACAGAGAGAGACACAGAGAGATTGAGCCAGACAGAGAAAGAAGTTTAGGTTCTAATGGCGCATTAAAGTGGTCTTGAATCTCACCTTTGCAATTGACAAGCTTTGTGATGGAAGGTAAATATCTTAACTTCTTTGGGACTCCTTTATAAACCGTTAGGCATATTTTATTGAGTTTTTGATTGGAATAAGAAAGTGAGATGCAAAAAAAAAAATCCAGAAAAAAGATGAATCATTTTATTTATTCAACAATTTTTAATTAAGTGCTTCATAATATTTAATCACTGACACCATGTGAGGCTAGCATTACACTTGTTTGTGTGATTGAAGCTTCACTGACTATTCAGTCACTGAGTAATACTACCACAATTTACTGAACCATTACACTTTTAGATATTTACCAAAAAGAAACTAAGATACATGTCCATACAAAGGTTGTACCTAAGTTTTCATAGTGGCTTTATTTACAATAATCCAAAGCTAAAAACAACCTAATGTCCATGAATAGATGAATTGTATATCCATGCAATAAAATACCTGTTAGGAATACGAAGGAATAAACTGTGGATAGAAACAACAACATGAATGAGTCTTAAAATATTTATGCTGTGTTAATTGAGTTAGATCCACCCCCACCCCAAAAAAAAGAGTGCATATAGTAAGATTCCTTTTATATAAAATTCTAGAAAATGAAAACAAATTTATAGTGACAAAAGGCAGGTTGGTGGTGACAGAGAGGCAGGGGTGAGGAAGGGGGGATTGCAAAGCCACAAGACAAACCATCTCTATTGTGAAGATGCAGACATGTCAACATTTATCAAGTTGTATACTTTAGCCTTGAGCAAATTATCATATGTCATTTATACCACAACAAATCTGTTTTTAAAAACAGCTATCTTACTTATTTGGTACAAATCCCCTGTAGAACTATGCAAGGAAAGAACATAGCATTTTGACATCTTCATAATCCCTAAATTACTAGGACTGTTTGCCTTACTGGGATGGATGGCAGGCACGGTGGGGTGGGGAGGAGGAAAGAATATGTCATGGAGGAGGAAGAAGGATCTTCATTCTCTTTTTGGAAATTTAAATGAAAATCCACACATAGGACATTCAGAATTCAGGAAAACTCTAAAAGATAAGACTTTCAAAAAAATTCATTTATTACTGAGCTTTATCATACGTGGCCTTCAAGTGACATTTTTGAAATGCTCTCAGATAAAGTTAAACAGTGTTCTCACGTTTACTATTGTTTAAGGGTGTGTTTACAATAACGAAAATGTACATCCTTGCAGATGTCCCCCTTTCCTAATTCCCAAACACAGGGGCTCCCGATTCCAGAAGAGAAATCTTTTCATGAAGAAGAACAGTGAGTAGAATCTACAGTGAAGATTTTGGCTGACCCTAAAGGAGAACTTTTAAGAGTCAAAAATGTCACTAAGTGTTGTCAACTGCTTCAGTGTGGAGTGAATTTCCTGTCACTGGAGGTATTTGAAATGTGCAACGTTCAGTGAGATGACACTGCAGGAGAATGATGACCTGGGGAGGCTCCGAAGGAAGACTGGAAGAGACGATCTTCTTTTGCTTCGGAGAGGTCAGTCCTAAAGCACAGCCTCAGCCATAATGTTGCAAAGTTGCGATGGTAGCATTGCGGTAATGTGTTGGAGAGGTCTTGCAAGTTTTTGTAGTCAGGAAGAGGTCCCAGAAGACATGCTTTCCTCCTACAGCCTGCCACTAATTCCTAGGATATTTTCATCTCACTATCCACGGCACAGAGTGGATAGTTTTAACATAAGAGAGACACTGTGCACATTGCTTCTCCTGGGCATTTAGGGAAACACACTTGGCATCTTTTCTTGAGTTGCAAAGGGAAAAATCCAGAGGAAGTTGGCTGGCCCAACAGAAGACAAGCCCTGTCCAGTACACTTTCATAGATCTACCTTTGGCTTGTTTTATGCCAGAGTAAAGGGAAATGATTTCTGCGAGTGCCCTACTAACTAGTAGCATTTTCTAAGTGCAAACTTTTCCTGGAAAAGGAGGTTGAAATCACTGATAATCTGACACCCCTTCCCCCTTTCTCCCGCCCCCATTCCCAGGCCATTTTCTGCCTTAGAGGAGGTGCTTCTCATCTGTAATAATAACTTGCAGGTGGGGAAAGCTGGCATGTTCAAGTCTGTTTCCTCAATTCTGTACCCTATTTACCCACCCACGTGCCTACCCACCCTGCATCTTACATATGTGGGCTCCCCGAAAAATGCATAACCTAGAAGTTTTGGTGCTATAATTTTAAATGGGAAGAAAAAAAGAGGTAGCATGAAAACACGGGCTTCTGAAAGAGAAGACAATGTCCACAAAAAGGTGTGCAAACTAGTCTTATTTGTGAATAATGTCAGAAAGAGCTCTTCTTGTGCTGGAGAAGGAACAAAGCTACAGAAGAGAAATGTTCTGGACTGAAGTGACTTGGTTATATCCAATTCTGCCCCAAAACTGGCGCTGTGACCTTGAGTAATCCCTTTCATCTGTCTGGGTCTCAGGTTTTTTTCTTTTATCTGTAAAATGTTGTCTTGAACTAACTAGATAGTTTCCTGAATAATGAAAATTTAAGACAAATATTTATGGGTAAAAAAAAAAAAGAGACAAGAACAGACAATAGGGAGGGGACATTCAGTTAGTCGGCAGTGGTGACATATTCTGTTTGTTTAGCAGGGTGGTGGAGGGGTTGAAATGTCATTGGCACAAAACTCCCAAGATTGTGAAAACTTACCAATGTCTCCTTTTCTGTGTATGAGGAAATGGCAAGGCATGAAGGGGGAAGGGCCTGATAAAGATCCAAAGTAGAACATTATTAAGAAAGTGCAGCTTCTATTGACGCTGGTAAAGCATGAGAATCTCTTTGTAAGACTAACAATTCCAGCTTCATGGCTGTGTTTTAAATTATTTCTGAACTATCTGGGCCAAAGTTATGGTAATTGCTTTATGAGGTAAAACTTATTAGCCTCTCCCAGCCTTGTTTTTTATTAGTGATTAGAGATTTCAGTGTGAAAACTTTGCAATCCACGACTTTGGAGGTGGTGTTACCATCTGCATCACCCCCTGGACATGTCAGTCTCCTACAGAGACACACATATACACATGCACACACATGCACACACATGGGAGTGAACACACACACACAATCCTGGCTCCGATCACTGGCCAAATTTAACCCTTAAATGTCATGTCTCTCATTATATCGCTACATCTGCTCTTTGTCTTATCCTAGGTTAGAAGAAAGTTAAAGCCAAGACTTTTATCTCACCACCAATCATCCTATTTGACCACTTAGCCACACAAAAGTGTTCTTTGAGCGAAGGAAACGCACCCAAAATCCCACAAAATTCATTTACTCATCCTTGGTCATTTGTTCCAAGGATGCCGAGCCTATGAATCTCTTCAAATCTGAGAAATAATACTTCTTTAAGTAACTTTTAAAAATCCACCTCTAAAATCAAACTAAGGAAGGGCAGATGATGTAAGTCATGAGGAAAAAGAGAATGAGGAATAAAAAAGGAAGCCAAGATCTCTGCTCACAAGGAACCATTAAGATCACCGGAAAGGCAAGATTAAAAAGAAAGAAAATCAACACAAAATCTTGTAGCACAAAAAAACAAAGCTAAGCCTTTAAGGGATATATATTCAACAGTAAAGAGGCTTGTAGGCTTGGGTCTGTCCTAGCCTTAATTGGGTCTCCTCTGATTTCTGCTCCATTTCCAGCCACACATTCACTCCTACATCTTCCCTCTATACCAACATCCCTCTGTGTCCTTCCTCGCCACCCCCTCTCTCTCCCTGATGCCCTCTCCCTCCTTTGGGTGTTTCTTTCTGGATTCTCTTTCCCTTCTTCAGTGCTGAGAAGAATGCCCACTCAACCATGCAAGCATGTCTTCTCTGCTAAGGCCTTCACTAACCGAAGAAGGTTCAGTTAATAACGTTAGTTCTCATGGTCTCCAGAGCACGTTATGCCTGGCTATCGATGCTGGCATTTCAAAAGTTTATTATGATTGCTTATCTATGTGTTGTGCTCCCTAAGACTCCATGCTTGCATGCTGTCTTTTTCCTGGGAACTCTCATTTCACTACAGTCATGACCACTTATGAACCAATGCTGAGTCATCGACATGGAACTCCAGCCAGGGGCTCACTCATGATTCCCTGGCTGCCCTACACAGATACATGCTTAACGAACATTTCCACATGGATATGCTCGCTTTGGGGCTTTCACTATAGAACATGATCCTGCTTATGTATTTCTTAGAAGTTTATTTTATGTGTACCCAAACCTCTGTTCTTAGGGAGTAGATATTTCTTGGTTAAATGAGAGCTTCACCTATAGTAGGCACTCAATACACATTTTTAATGATGTCAACATGAATGTTTTATCTTTCTTGTGAAGTGTGCATCATCTCCTGAGCTCTCTACTTTGATTAATGATGCACCCATTTATTCATTCACTCAAAACAGGGGTCATTCTAAATAACTCTCGATTTTACTCCTAACATCTAGTTGGAGGATAAGTGCTTCTTCCCATTTTCTTACCTCTTTCCCTAATAACTGCCTCGACTCAGAGATTCATCATCTCCTGGAACACTGCCATTGTCCCCAAACTACTCCCCCTGCCTATAGTCCTAACTCTCTCCCAGTGACCCACTCTGCTGCCTCAGAGTTATTTTTTGGAAACCAAATGTCCTATTCATTATTTTTAATCTCTTCTGTCCAGTATAGTTTAACTCAATAGCTGGGGCTTTAGAAAAGTGTACTGAGAAAATACTGAATATTAAGAACAGGGAGATGCTGGGGTTCCTAGGTGGCTCAGTCGGTTAAGTGACCAACTCTTCGTTTCAGCTCAGGTCATGATCTCAGTTTCATTCCCTTGCATCAGGTTCTGTGCTGACAGTGCAGAGCCTGCTTGGGAAGCTCTGTCTCCCTCTCTCTGCCCCTTCCCCACTTACCCCATCTCTGTCTCTCTCAAAATAAGTAAATAAACTTAAAAAAAGAATAGGGACACAAAAATTGATAAGGGTTTCTGAAAAGAAAGGGTATGAAAGGAGGACTATGGAGGTAGGAACTTACTGGATTATGTGCAGAGAATAAAAACCCAGTGGATTTGCCTAGAATAAACAAGTCTTGTAGAGGAGCAATAGAATCAGGATATGGCCATGCCACCATGCCCTTTATAATTTGCCCCTGCTTTTCCAGTGTATAATGATGGATCCTAGAGTCTCAGCCAAGACTTGGCCTACAGGGTTTCTGCTGAGGCATTGTATTTCACAATGGCATATAATTCTTTCAGCCAAAGTAGGTGGCAGATTGTCTTTTGAAGACAGGGTGAGACTGCTAAAACTTATCTAGCTGAACACATTTTCCTGATAACTGTTGGTTTTTATTAGCTGTATAGAATGACTGTTTGCTTTTGCTAATCCTTAATTAATTTTCTCTGGAACACTTTTCATTTTAAAATCTTTTTGGACAAACATTCAATGTCACATCCCAGTTGGTGGATTGTGTATTAGAAACATGTAAGTGTTAGTAGATATATTCAAGGGGTTGATGAATCTACCTGTGCATCAAACAATATATGATTAAGTTGGTAGAAGGATCTAAAATGTAAAATGCATTTTTAAGTGCAGATAGACGCAGTTAAGTGAATACAAATTCATTTAAAAAGATTGACTTCATAGCAGCTCTCCCTCAGTATATTGGTTTGTATGTTGATCCTAAAATCACAAAGCTATTGTCTTAATGTCATGGGACAAAATCTGTGAGATTTATTGTTATTATAAAGTGATACTCAGACTAAAAATTCAATTGTCAAAGAGTTCCAAACTAAGGATTAGAGCCACATAGTTTCTCAATCTGGTTCATTTATCTTCTATATATACAAATTGTCTAATAAATACCTAAACTATTAATTAGCTAGCTACTACTTTTATTTCTCCCTCATTTTGTCTTCTTATCTACCTTTCTATTTGCCTCTCTGTCTTTGTCTCTACCTTTTGGTACAAAATAGTTTAAGTCTTTGGTGACTAAGAACTCTGTACCACATTCAATAGCCTATTTCATGCCTTGTTCTGAATTATCTTTCTTTCCCCATCCTCACATCTGCTTCTCCTGAATGGTCCCCATGTGAGTTGATGGTAATCTCATCTGATCAGTTGCTCTTCCTGAAAACCTTGGACTCACCTGACCTACTTTCTTGACTCACCTGTTGGTTTTCTTTCCAAAGTATACCTTAAAATGTGCTTAATTCTCACAGTCTCCAATGCCAACATGTTAGTGCCAATGGTTGCCTCTGGGTGGCCTTTGGGTGGCTGCAATGTCCTCATAACAGTTCTCTTGGCCTCTACCCTTGTTCTCCTAAAACTTGTCCTCAACCCAGCAGCCCATTGGGTCAATACTCTTCAATAACTCAACTGCTCAATACTGTATTTAATCACCTCCCATCTTGCTCAGAGTAAAAGCTGAAATTCCTATAGTAGCCTACAGGACCTAACATAATTTGGTCCCTGCTATTTTTCCTACTTCATCTTTTACAATTCACTCCCTGTTCACTCTGCTCAGACGCTTTGAACATGTCAAGAATGCCCCCTTCCAAAGGTCTGTTGTGCAAGGCCTACTTCTTCAGTCTTGAACCCTCTTCCTTCAGAAATCATCATGCTAATTCGTTGTGCCCTTTAAATCCTGGCCTGTTTCAGTGAGCCTACTATAATCACCCTATTTAAAATTGCTACCTATGCCTATTTTACCAAAGCCTAACCTATTGGGGTTTACCAGAGCTTGACTGACCTAAGAAAAGGTAAATACTGAACTTTAGCTTCTCTAGCCATTCTGCCTCACCTAAGAAGGGAGGGAGAGACGGCTAGGCATTTGTGATATTCACAGCCCAGGGACACAGGCTCCTCAAAAGACTACAACCTAATCATAGAAGTCTAGCATGTTGCATGCTTTTTCTTCCCCATTCCTTACTCCAACATTACTGAAGTCTCATTTATTGGAGTTCCTTTTACCCAGTATACCCTGTCAAGCTGTAAACAAAAAAATTACAAGGCATACTAAAATGCAAACAAACAAGTAAAAACAGTTTAAGAGACAGAAAAAGCATCAGAACCTGATTCATATACGACAGGGATGTTGGAATTATCAGACTGGGAATTTAAAACAACTATGATTAATGTGCTGAGGTTTCTAGTGGAAAAAGTACACAATATACAAGAATGGATGGGGAAGGTAAGCAGAGAAATGAAAATTCGAAGAAATAAAAAGAAATGTTAGAGATCAAAGCACTGTAACAGAAATAAAGAATGCCTCTGATGAGCTTGTCGGTAAACTGGAAATGACCAATGAAAGAATCCCTGACTTATAGGATATGTCAATAGAAACTTCCCAAATTGAGAAAATAAGGAGAGAGAGAGAGAGGGAGAAAAATGAAAAACAAGCAAGGCAAAATATCCAAGAGCTGTGGGACAACTACAGAAGGTGCAACATATGTGTAATGGGAATACCAAAAGGAGAAAAAAAAGAGAGAAAAGCACATAAGAAACATTTCAAACGATACTAACTTAGAATTTCTCCGGTTAATGTAGGATACCAAACCACAGATCAAGGAAGCTCAGAGAACATCAAGAAGAATATGTCAAAGAAACTATTTTCTATATTTCTTTCTCACTCCCATACTTTTTTATATGAAAAATGGAATTGATGAAGATACCATATACAATTACTGTTATGATTGCTTAATTAGCAAGTGCCAAAAAGGAATAATTTCTCAGTAAATGTTTAGCTGTGAATTTTATTTTTGGATGTTTAGGCTATGAATATATTGTATTGGCATATTCTTATAAAGTTGCTCTTATTATCATCTCATGAGGTAACCTTGAAATGAAGGTCAGGACAATGTAATAATATTTTATGTGTTCTTATGTGTTTATATGTTTTAATATCTGGCCTAAGATACATCAAGCAGCAAATTCTCAATAAAAGTTAAATGTTAATTGGCCCCCAAATCAATCTGCTTATAAGATGAGATTGTAAACAAAAATAGCACTTTGATTACACATCGGTATTTTGTAAACTTGGTTTTAGTAACAATAAATTTTATATTATTTTAGAAAACTGAGAAGGGAGAGTGAAGATGGTCCTGAAAAGTTTGAGAGAATAAAAATAGTGGATATATGTTAACTACAGTGGAATTAAAATTAAAAAAATAGTTATTGGAGATTAATCAGTCAATACCTGTCTAAGGTCAAGAGAGTGAGCACCATAGAACATAGAAAGTTATGTTTAGATTTTATCTTTGCCTTATCTTAATGAACCTATAAATATTCATAATTATTTTACAGGTTTCTGTCTGACATGAGACTATTCATACTATTGTTCTCATAAGAGGTGAAGTTTCTAAATTATTTGGGGGATTTTACTACCCTGACTCTTATGTTTAGGAGGAACCTATCAAATTTTGGCACTAAATTGTATGGAATAGAAATGAGGGGAGCAGTGACTCTCTGGAAACAGAAAAGCGTAGTAGAAATGCCTTTGTGCTGTGTGTCAAGAGACCACCGTCCCAACCTGGACTGGACATGAGTGAGTCACACAGCTAAGGGTGGGCTCCATTTCACGTCTGTAAGATATAGGCCTTTGAACTTCAATAAAGCAATTTCAGTTTCACTTTTCTGGGATTCTATTAGTCTACTTAGAAAATACTCTAAGAAAGGTATAACATTTAAATTCCCTGGGATTTTAGTTGGTTCAGAGAGAAACAAGAACTTTATTCAATTTTTAAGGTTGCTGTGACAAATCACCACAAATTTGGTGGCTTAAAGCAATGCAGATTTAATCTCTTTTGGTTCTAGAGGCCAGGAGTCCAAAATCAGTTTCAACAGACCGAAGCCAAGACATTGGCAGGGCTGGTTCTTTTTGGAGACTCCAGGGGGGAGCCATTTCCTTGCTCTGTCCAACTTCTAGAAGCTCCCTGAATTCCTCGTGCATTCTTAACACATCACCTCAACTTCTTGCTTCCAATATCATCTTTCCCACTCCCATACTCAAATCTCCCTCTGCTTGTCTCTCACAGAAGGACCCTTGTGATTACATTTAGGGCCCACCAGGATAATCCATGATAATCTCTCCCTCTCAACATGCTTCATTCAATCACATCAGCACAATTCCTTTTTCCATATAAGGTAATATTCAGAGGTTCCAAGGATAAGGATTTACATATCTTTGGGGGCTGCTATTCAGTCTATCACAAGAACCATCCCAAGAATCTAGTAAATGAAGTTCTATTGGAGCCAGTGGAGAGAGGGAAAGGATAGCGGTTTACTGGCATCAGATTATGAAAGATTTTTAAAGTCAGTGGAGTTTTAACCTGTCAGACTATCTAAAATGCATCTAAATATGTATGATGTTTGATCCAATAGTCCCACTGTTTTAAATGTATCCTATAAATCTTTCAGTAAAAAAGTATGATTGCCTTTATATTGAGAGATGTTCACTGTAACTTTATCTATACTAAGAAAAGTTGGAGAATCCAATATATACATTGATAGAGGGCTGCTTTAATAAATTTTGGTATGGACTCCCAAAAGAATACTCTTTGTCTGTTAAGACAAATGATGTAATAAAAATATTTACAAGATATATTATTACATAACAAAATTAAGATGCATAGAGAAGTATATATCATGATCCATTTTGTGTAAAAATTATAAGTTATTTATAAATTGGAATGGGTGTGATTTTTTTTTTTCCTGGAAGCATATATAGGAGACTATCAATAGCAGTTTCCCTTGAGAAGAGGGGCCCTCCGGAAGGAAGAATGTGTTTCCTTTCTGCCTTATAATTTTTCTGTTCACTTAGAAGTTTCTAGCTGTATGCATATGAGGTACAGCTCTAAAAGTGCTCTGGTACCAGTCTGCCAGAGTCTGGATTATGGCATGTTCAAGGCCAGTTAATCACCTGCCTGGGCCACACTTTCCACCACTGTAAAATGGGGATAATGATGCTTCATTCACAGGCATGTTAAAAGGACTAAGAGCAAAAGTATCTAAAGCACTTAACACAATGCCTGCCACATTGCCCCTAACCTATGTGATGATAGATTACTAACACATTTACCTATGATTACACATTGCTTTTATTTACCCAAAGTCAATAAATGTTAGCTAGGCAGTGAAACTGTGGGATATGTTTGGGTCTTCTGAGTTCTTCTGTATTTTATTAAGAGTCTAATAAGTGCTATTTTTAAAAAATGGAATAAATCAGCGTGGTCTGGACAGTTTTGGAAGCCTTTAGGGGTATTTGAGCAGAGGATGCCCAAAAGAACACAAGCACATAGCATACAAGAACATAGATAACATGTATTCAGTCTTTTATAGCTCACCAAGCACTTTCAGGAATCACTTGACATTTTAGATTTAGGCACGTGCCCTGCCAATAGAAGACAGATAAATCAGAAGGGAGATGGGCCAGAGTGGAGGTACAGCACCTCAGCTATGAGATATTGTGAGTCCTGACTGGGTGGTGGAAGCAGCGGAGAGTAAGACGGAATAAGAATGGGACCTGGTAGCATTCTTCACAGAGCTAGAACAAACAATCCTAAAATTTGTACGGAACCAGAAGAAACCCTGAAGAGCCAAAGGAATCTCGAAAAAGAAAACCAAAGCTGGAGGCATCACAATCCCAGACTTCAAGCTGTATTGCAAAGCTGTGATCATCAAGACAGTATGGTACTGGCACAAAATCAGACACTCAGATCAATAGAACAGAATAGAGAACCCAGAAATGGACCCATAAACATATGGCCAACTAATCTTTGACAAAGCAGGAAAGAATATCCAATGGAATAAAGACAGTCTCTTCAGCAAGTGGTGCTGGGAAAACTGGACAGCGACTTGCAGAAAAATGCACCTGGACCCTTTCTTATACCATGCACAAAAATAAACTCAACATGGATGAAAGACCTAAATATATGACAAGAAGCCATCAAAATCCTTGAGGAGAAAGCAGGCAAAAACCTCTTTGATCTTGGCTGCAGCAACTTCTTACTCAACACATCTCTGGAGGCAAGGGAAACCAAATCAAAAATGAACTATTGGGACCTCGTCAAAATAAAAATCTTCTGCACAGCAAGGGAAATAATCTGCAAAACTAAAAGGCAACTGAAGGAATGGGAGAAGGTATATGCAAATGACATATCAGATAAAGGGTTAGTATCCAAAATGTATAAAAAAACTTATCAAACTCAACACCCAAGAAACAAATAATCCAGTGAAGAAATGAGCAGTGACATGAATAGACACTTCTCCAAACAAGACATCCAGATGGCCAATCGACACATGGAATGATGCTCAACATCACTCATCATCAGAGAAATACAAATCAAAACCACAATGAGATACCACCTCACACCTGTCAGAAGGGCTAACATTAACAGCTCAGGCAACAACAGATGCTGGTGAGGATGTGGAGAAAGAGGATCTCTTCTGCACTGCTGGTGGGAATGCAAACTGGTGCAGCCACTCTGGAAAACAGTATAGAGCTTCCTCAAAAAATTAAAAATAGAGCTACTCTATGACCCAGCAATTGCACTACTAGGTATTTATCCAAGGATACAGGAGCACTGTTTCAAAGGCACCCATGCCCCCGAATATTTAGAGCAGCACTATCAACAATAGTCAAAGTATGGGAAGAGCCCAAACGTCCATGAGTGGATGAATGGATAAAGAAGTTGTGGTATATATATATATACAATGGAGTATTACCTGGCCATCAAAAAGAATGAAATCTTGCCATTTGCAACAATGTGGGCAGAACTAGAGGGTATTATGCTAAGGGAAATTAGTCAGAGAAAAATAAATATCATATGACTTTACTCCTATGAGGACTTTAAGATACAAAACAGATGAACATAAGGGAAGAGAAGCAAATAGAGTATGAAAACAGGGAGGGGGAAAAAACATAAGAGATATTTAAATATGGAGAATAAACAGAGGGTTACTGGAGGGGTTGTGGGAGGGGGGATGGGCTAAATGGGTGAGGGGCATTAAGGAATCTACTCCTGAAATCATTGTTGCACTATATGCTAACTTTGATAAAAAAAAAATTTTTTTAATGTTTTAATAGAAAAGAGGCTTGGTAATTAGTTGCATAAGGGTGATCCGAGAGAAGAATGAGTCAAGGATTTCCAGAATGGGAATCTGTTAGAATTGTGGTACCAGCAATACAGAGAAAGTTGGTAACAGGTAGGAAGGTGGAGGCTGTGTCTGAGTCCGAGAGATGGGATAGATTAGTTTGAACAAATGTCATTGAGAGGTTATGTAATTAGAGAGAAATTCATAAAATACAATAGTGCATGGATCAAATAATATTTTAGAGCAAGAAATATCTTCATTATAAAACCCAAAATCTTTTTTACATATCTTGGAGTTGATTGATTTGGTCTGATACTTGGAAATTTTAAGGTTAAGATATGAGGTGGACCTGCTCTGTTGCATAATCAGTAGTAATATGTAACCAAAGTCAGTTAACTGTTTTGAGTCTCAATTTCCTTGTGCATAAAATGGGGGTAATAATACTATCCATTTTATATGGTTTTAATATCAAGGTAATATTTGTAAAATGCTTGAAAGTGATAATGCTCAATAAATTGTAATGGAGGTGAGAATGGGTATTGGTGGAAGTGTTTGGTCATGCTGCCTTCTGGCCATGAGTCTTCAACCAATCATCTAAATAGTCCAGACAAATTTACTACATATTCCATTTCAGCTGTTGCTGTGAATAGGGAAGCAAGATTTTGACTAATCAAGAATCACTGTGTTCTGACAAAGGTCAGTAACGAGCAGACCCACTGCTGGCCTTCTTCTTTGGTTGGTAGCTGTGATAACACAGGGTGGTTCTGTTACTTAATTGGAACATGAGCCATGAGCTTCCTGGAAAGTAAGCATCCCCATGTTAGATGCAAGTTTTCTCATCTCAGGGCTTTCTGCTGAGGCCTGATGGTTAAATGTGAGCAGGTTTTATGCAATTAGCCAGATGGTTGGGCAACTCAAAGACAGTGACAGTCCTCTGATCCTGGTGGCTGGAATTTGGCAGTTTGATCTCCACCCGAAGTTACAGGAAAAGGAACTTAGCAAAATGTGGAAGAGCTTAGAAAGAAGGGGAAGAGAGAGATTTTTTCCCCTGTTTAAAAATCAATAAAATATGATCCTTTCTTTCCCTTACTGAAATTTCCCACACGTAAAATTCCAAAGAACACTCAGACACCAAAATCTGAGAAAGAACCAAAGTACATAAATCTCTATTTGTAGACAAAGAAATGACTAACTCCATTCCCACTCATCCCTTCAACATGAGAAAGCCCAGTAAAGCAATCCCAGGTGAGCACTTAACACATACATGTGTGTGCACACGCATGTGTACAGGTAAGTGTATATGTATAAAAGTATGAGACCCTTCTAGTGCTTTCTGTATCTTCTATCTCTAATTCCACTGTGTCTAAATGTTTTTAATGTTTATTTTTGAAGGGGGGGGCAGAGAGAGAGGGAGACACAGAATCAGCACAGAGCCTGTCATGGGGCTCAAACTCAGGAACCATGAGATCAGAACCTGAGCCAAAGTGAGACGCTTAAGCGACTGAGCCACCTAGTTGCCCTTAATTCTACCATGTCTAAAATGACAGACTTGGTGAATTTCAAGCACAGTTTCTGCAGTTCACCCAAATATCAGTGTGTCCTGGTCCTAGACAAACGGGCATCCCCATTTATGCTTTTGATGGCATATTTCTCTGCCTTGGGGAGTAAACTATAAAAGTGTAAATGTGTGAACCATATTGATTGTGAACTTATGCACAGAAGTAACCCATCACCATGATACCAGTGGTGCCTAGGAATGAGACCAAGTCTTATATGAGAAGTCAAGAGACCTAGGTCTCAGGTCTGGCTTTGCCACTGTGTGACGTTGCCTGCTTCTAACCTTACTGGGCCTCAGTTTGCTCATCTGTAAAATAGGGCTACCAATGACTATCTCATCAAGATATTCTGAGGCAGCAGGCTCCTTCTCTCTCATTCCATTTAATCCCTACTCAAAGCTTAATATTTCTAATACTTCTTCAAAATATTTTGTATCAGCAAACAGATTTGAGCAAACTCTCTTCCTTCAAGTGCAGATAGGGTAGGTAGAAGATTATGATAATAAGGGAATGTGCCAAAACATAGTTTAGGAAATTCTCTGGATTACCCAATCAACAGCAATATTCTGTAAACATATTTTTGACAGATGTTAGTAGCTAGAATAATGAAATACTATCAAAACCAAGAAAAATCTAACTTTCAAATCAGACAGTGGTAAATGTATATTTACACAAATCCATATTTTAAAAGTCATATTTTCTGGGGTGTATAGGTGGCTCAGTCGGTTAAGCATCCGACTTCAGCGCAGGTCATGATCTCACTGTTCGTGGGTTCGAGCCCCACGTCAGGCTCTGTGCTGACAGCTCAGAGCCTGGAGCCTGTTTCAGATTCTGTATCTCCCTCTCTTTCTGACCCTCCTCTGCACACGCTGTCTCTCTCCACCCCTCTCTCTCTCTCTCTCTCAGAAAGAAATAAAAACATTAAAAAAAATTTTTTTTTAAGTAGCATCATCACCCCTTATTCTGAGTGGAACTCCACCCTCAGAGTCCCACCCACTGAAGTCAGATAAGAAAACAACCCACTTACCTCACAGCCACATCCTGGAGAAGTACCAGGAGAGAGGAAAGAAGAAGAGACAACAGCAGATTTAGGATTTCATAGTCTAGTTAAATAGGGCAACAATACCTTCTCTCCCTCCAGTTCTTCCAAATTTTGGATGTGGGGGGCGACTGTAAAAGGAAAAGAGTCCGATTTGTTCCTGATGATGAAAAGCAACTCCTTTTCTCTTTTCCTTCTTATTAATGCCACATGCAGACCTATCAGTTCTTTTCTTACCAGAACTAAGGATGTGGATAATCATAATAGTATGCACTGTCTATAGACTTTCTTCTTAAGTAAATGAAATTTTAAAGCCTAATTGTTCTGTTAAATTGAGCACTCACTAATAGTTACTGAATGCGATTAATTGTTAAATGCTAATAGCCACTAGATCCTTTCATTTAATATTGAGCTTTTCACATATTTTAAATAATCAGCTCTCCTGTTGAAGAAGGCCCCGATGAGCACAGGGGGGTGTGGTGGGGAGAGCATTGTATGCCAAAACTTCTTTTTAAAAAATTGTTAATATTTATGAAGCTCTCAGGCATAAGCCAGAGACTCTTAAGTGTTTTACGTGCAATTTACTTAATCTTCACATTCAATTTATGAGGTAAATTTGGTAATCCCTATTTGACCAACAAGCAAACTGGAATACAAGTCACACGGGTGGTAAGGGACAGAGCTGGGATCTTAGCATGAAAAGCTCTGTAGGGGATGTTACTGATCGGGAAGAGAGAAAACCACTTGGGAAGGGAGCAGGCAACAGAACATAAAAATCTTGCCTCAATCACGGAGAAAGCACGGACTTTCTCTCTCTGATGACAATAAAACTCCAGCTAAACAGTGTGTTTCTTATTTACTTTAATCCAGGCTTCTCAGCCTCCATACTACTGACATCTTGGGCCAGATAATTCTTTGTTGTGGGGCTGTCCTGTGTATTGTAAAACATTCACAGCACCCTTAGATGCCCGTAGCAATACCTCCACCAGAGTTGTGACAGCCAAAAATGCCTCCAGACATTTCTAAATGTCTCTCTGGAGGCAAAAATCACCTCTTTGAGAATCACTGGTTGGCTCTACTCAAAGCATTCACTTTGCTTTGATAAGTCTGCCTCCAAGACTCACATGCCTGGTATAGAAATACTGAACTCCGTGAGTATGTGGAACCGTATTTATTTCATGTACCTTTCATAAACATTTCTAACTTTCAGAATATTTAAAGAAGTACCTTACTCTAAAATACACAAGAAACGTATTTTAAATCCCACGTGGCAAATAAAGACTTTAAAACACAAATATTTGAAAGAAGGCATCAAATTGGTAGAGAGAACTTAAAACACGGAACAGAGTTTGACTTTTACATCTGCAAACCCATTAGCAGACTGTGGGCAAATCTCAGATTCGATCTGTTTTCCTCATCTGTTACATGAAAATAGTAATCCTGGCTCCACCCCCTCACAAAGCTCTCGATGGGTCACCTCAGAAGATGCATATGAAAGTACAAAGTGTTGCCAGCTTTTATTACTGTTGATTTGCCCCTGGTCACCCAGAAGAGTAAGGAGACAACTGAGGCTAAAATATCACAACTAGAATCTTCTTCCCTTAAACGGAGTGTGGCAAACGTGTGGGCCCCACTCCCCTGACTGTGCACATACTGCTAATTAATCACAGATCTGCTTCCTAGTGTTACCCCTGAGCTCAGCAGCACACTCCAGAAAGCTCTGAACTAAAGGTCAGATTTTGAACTTGCAACCAAATCTATCAGTTATTTCTCCATTCGTCAATACTGCCCCTTGGTTCTGAATCCTTCAGGGATCAGCCACTTTATACCTTATCTTTTACATAAAATATTATTACATTGGTGTTTTTTCAGGTACTGTGACAAGCAAGTCAGATGTAATCCACAAATCCAATGAGTCAAATCTCAAACGTCATTTGGGAACCAGGCATCAGTACACTAGCTCTCATACTCCAGAGGATATTCAACACACCAGGAGAGCTTGTTGAAATGCACATTGCTGGGCACACCTGCAGAATTTCCCATTCAGTGGATCTCTGATGCGCTGGAGAATTTGCATTTCTAACACATTCCCAAATGATGCTTAGATGGCTGGTCCAGGGACCACATTTTGAAAAACACTGCACTAATGAAAAGACAACTGCTTTAGAACAAGAAGACGTCAGCCTGAGAATTCCTTCTGGTGTTTTATAATTTCTATAGTCTTGGAAAAAACTGGTAGGCCTTTCTGGGCTTGAGGCTGGTGCTATGTAAAGTGGGTAATGAAAACTGATCTGCTTACCTCAAAGAGTTGTTTTGAAGATTAAATTACATAGAGGATGTGGAAGAATCTTACAAATGGAAAATGCTCCAGATGAGTAAAAGCTTATGAGTGCTTCTGTTGTTATTTGGGAAAGGTGCCTTCTTAGCCTGGACATTCAACCATCTACTTGCGACCCGCCTCCTCCTGGGAAGCTGAACAGACCTTCTCTCCTCTCCACAGTCGTGGGATTACTGCAGCAAGAAGCTGTATGAAACATGTCTCTACACAATATTCCCACACCTTTCTCAGGCGTGACCAAACTCTATATGAAGGAAATGCTTTCAGAATGTTCTGGATGTTTGGCCCACAGCATTGTTCCTCTTTGCCGGTCTACAGGGACCAAAGGAAATCTGTCGATCAGAAATGAACTAGGGTGGAACCGTCAGCCATTGGCAGTTACTCCTCAGAGATTTGCTTGTGACTCATGACAGCAACTTGCCAGAAGGAAGGGAAGGAAATCATCTGGAAAACTCCCTCGGTAAAACTGAAACAAACAGTCTGGGAAAGAGAGAGAAAAGTGCAAATAACAGTGAAACAAAGTTCCCCTTAGGATCTCTATCAGTTTTGGGTAAAGTTTCTCATGACAGTAGAAAGAACCTAGCTCTTGAAGTTTCAATTCCTGGTTCAGACACTGGTTTGATTGTATGTCATTGGAGACCTACTTCCTGACTCTGATAGTTTAAAAACTCTGTGGAGGCAAAGATGACCTCTGTCTTTTTCAGAGCTGTATCCACAGTGACAGATCAGTGACCAACATAGCTGCTCAATAAATACATATTCACTAAAACTCTCCACGCCTCAGTTCCCTCAAAGTTAAGCAGAACTAAGAAGGTATAGATAGCCCTGAGGGCTGCTGTCAATGGCCAGTGAGCTATTGAACAATGCCCAGCACACAGGAGGCCCTCAGTAAGAGGAGGCTTCAATTAATGGAAGTGAATCTACCAGTAAAACACTTTTTTTCTTACCTTAATGTCTATTCATTTAACTTACAGGGAAGTAAGATCTACAACTTAGATCTTTTGAGACTAATGTTTTGATTATCTTTTAATGGTCCTAGAAGGAAAAGAATTAACTTAAGTACAATACATCACTGTTTTGACTTTAAGCTCAAGGCACAACTAACTGTCCCTAATGTTATAAACAGAAACATTTATTCCCGAGTCAACTGTACCTTTCAGTTTAATATAATTCTGTTAATTTTATGTTAATTGCATCGTTTTCAGAAACTCACCTTTTTTTCCCCCCAGGAGACTAGGTACAGGGGAAGGAATAGAATGAGGATGAGCTCACAGCTTTGAAAGGAAATAAAACCAGCAAGCCCCTGAGAAACAAAATCTGGTAATTGAGTGCATAGTCCGCTTAGAAAATGTAGGGGAGGGCGCCTGGGTGGCTCAGCTGGTCGAGCCTCCAACTTCGGCTCAGCTCATGATCTCACAGTCCATGGGTTCCAGCCCCACAACGGGCTCTGTGCTGACAGATCAGAGCCTGGAGCCTGCTTCCTATTCTGTGTCTCCCTCTCGCCCCTCCCCTGCTTTTGCTGTCTTCTATGTCTCTCTCTCTCTCTCTCTCTCTCTCTCTCTCTCTCTCAAAAATAAATATTAAAAAGTTAAAAAAGAAAAGGAAAGAAAATGTAGAGGAATAACTCTTCACCCACCACTGTCTCTGAAGGGTTTGGAGGGTCAGAGGTCACTAAAAGAGACTTTAAATGGCTAGAAAAAAATCTTTTCTAGTTACTAGAAACCTAGAGAGCTTGCACTTCTTTTGTTTTTCACCTAGAAGGACCATGGGGATTTGCAACATTCTCTTTCAAACCAGATCCATTTGTTCTTTTATTCATTCATTCAGCTCTTCTTGTCTAGTTACTGGGAAGAATCCCCATGATCTAATCTGCAGAATCCTTTGTGATGCCGAAGGGCAGGCACCAGAAACATCCACGTGTGGTAGTTCTGAGAGTACCAGAGTAGTATACACTCATGAACAAATTCAACCGGGTAGGATGTGGTATTTGACATTTCCCCTTTTACTCTGGTCCTTCTCTAATGGATCTGTTACCTTTCCTCCAGACATGGTCATCGTCCTCTTCTCCCAAAGTCCCCAAGGTACCAAAGTGCCCATTGTTCTTGTTTTCAGTGACTGTTTCTTTTCTACATGGATACCAAAGCATGGCCCAAGGGTTTCCAAAGTTCTCTGAAAAATAATATTTTGCATTTGTTCCTTCTAGGACTCTCTCTGGAAAATACTGGCACATCTCTATATGAACTGGAGTATACCATCAGAAGGGCAAACATTGGGAGCCGTTTTTCTAAAATCTGACCTTCTTGACTGTCTTTTCTTGAGGTGACTTCTCGTTCAGGACACTCCACTATGGACAAATCTGAAGATCATGCTTGAACACCCTTTTCCATTTCAAATTATACTTGCTGCCTTAGCCCTGAACCCCAGCTTTTGTCTTTTCATCGTCTGTGGACCAATCCTCTACTTGTCAACTATATCTATATTTCCATTGCCCAGGAATTCAAGCTTGATTCCCTCCAATGTATAATTTACCAGCCTGGATGGTCATTTCACAGGGTCATAGTCATAATCCCTCCAAATGGAACCGATTGGGGTCCACTTAGTTCCAAAACTAAGATAAAGCCTGCCTTAATATCAGCTAAGCTTTAGGGCATCTTGGTGACTCAGTCGGTTGAGTGCCTGACTCTTGATTTCAACTCAGGTTATGATCCTGGGGTTGTGGGATTGAGCCCCGCATCAGGCTCTGTCCTAAGCATGGAGCCTGCTTAAGTTTCTCTCTCTCTCTCTCTCTCTCTCTCTCCCCCCCCCCCCTTCCCCAGTTCATGTGCACTCTTTCTAAAAACAAAGGTAGGGTACCTAAGTGGTTCTGTCGGTTAAGCAACTGACTCTTAGTTTTGACTCAGGTCATGATCTCATGGTTTGTGGGATCAAGCTCCATGTTGGACTTTGCATTGACAGCATGGAGCCTGCTTGGGATTCTCTTTCTCCCTCTCTCTCTCTCCCTGTCTGCCCCTTCTCAGCTCATCCTCTCTCTCTCTCTCTCTCTCAAAATAAGTAAACTTATAAAAGTTGAGCAGAACTTTATTGAGATCTAGGCATCCAACCCAGCACTAACAGTAATAGGAAACATTTACAGTGTGATTACTCCTGCCATGCTATGTGTGCTTTGCATTAGTTAACTCAGTTTTCTGTATAGAAATTCCACGAGGTTGGCACTACTACTATCCCCATTTTGCAGATGAGAAAGCTGAGGTGCAAAAAGGTCAGGTAACTTCCCATACAGTTAGCAGGCAGCATTGCCAGGATCTGAGCCCAGACAATCTCCTTCCGGAGTCCACATTCTTCACTATGTCCCCTTACTGCCTCTTCAAGAGTGATGTGTTGTATGAGGGTTATCTCAATGAATCATCAGAGCAGCACTATGAGATAGTTATCCATGTCACTCTCATTTTAATTTGGAAAAATAAAGATTCAGAAAAGTAGGCATGCCTGGGTGACTGAATTGGTTAAGCAACTGACTTTGGCTCGGGACACAATCTCGTGGTTTCTGAGTTTGAGCCCCACATCAGGCTCTGCACTGACAACTCAGAGCCTGGAGCCTGCTTTGGATTGTGTGTCTCCCTCTCTCTCTGCCCCTCCTCTGCTCACTCTCTGTCTCTCTGTGTGCCTCAAAAATGAAGAAACCTTAAAAAAATCTTTTAACAATTCAGAAAAGTAAAATCCCATAATTTATTTATTGTGGAAGTGCAACCAAAATTCAAGTATAACTGATTCAGAAGCCCATGTCCTTAATCACTGTTCTGCTCTATGTTCAGACACAAACATTTCCCTCTTTAGTTCTTTTGGTGATACTTGATGCCATGTTTCTCCAACTTAAGTGATGTCTGATATCATGAGACATATAAGAAGAGAAAAAGCGTTTTGAACTTCAATGTTGGTTTAAATTATTTTATTATGTTTTATAAATATGCACAAATGTGAAACTAGATATGGCCTTTCTATGCTTTGGTTCCTTTTTGATGGCAAAACCAAAAGTAATCTACAAATCAAATAAGAAAAAAACTAAAAGCTTAGTATAATTTCAATGAATATGAGTAACACCAAGTGTCATTTCAGTACAAGGTTTCGATGGTAACTGGGTCCTGAAATGACACTTGTGATGTGACTGTCACGATGATTGCTTATGGAATGGTCGTTTGAGCGCAGCACTCCCAAGTCAGATACCTTGTGAAAATGCAATCTCCCACCCATTGCCTTTATTCCAAGTACTAAAGACCTTTGGTCCATACAATGCCATTCAGTCTTCACATGCACAAAGACATTTGCATAAGAAGTTCATCTCTGTTCCTACATAATTTGGCCACAGTAATGAAAATAGCTTAACTTGGTATTGATTTGTCCATTACATCCAGTTATTCCCTTAACAAACTCCTGTGGAGAGTGAAGACAAATTTGATCCATTAACAAACATCATTGGAAGGTCGCCTAAAGTGGAAAGGTCTCCCTGCAGCTCGGAGTCTTACACAGCTGGAAGCACTTAAGAGCCTTTAGAAAACAAGAAAACAAAAACTTAAAATGCTATCTCAAAGTAGACCTGTAGGAAATACCCAATATACATTAATGCGCACATGTGTGTGTACACACAAACACACACACACACACACACAACTACTCCTTATGTCGTTTTAAGTGCCAAATTAAATTCAGGTTTAATGTTAAATGTTCAGTCACATGTTAAAACATGGGCTCTGGGGCGCCTGGGTGGCATAGTCGGTTAAGCGTCCGACTTTCGCTTAGGTCATGATCTCGCGGTTCGTGGGTTCGAGCCCCGCGTCGGGCTCTGTGCTGACTGCCAGCTCAGAGCCTGGAGCCTGTTTCAGTCTGTGACTCCCTCTCTCTCTGACCCTCCCCTGCTCACGCTGTCTCTCTCTCTCTCTCCTAAGAAATAAATAAAAATATTAAAAAAAAAAAAAACATGGGCTCTGCAAGAAGGGAAATATGTTTTAAAAAATTAGAAGCCGTTCCATAGGTAAGTAAGTAAACTGAATGCCTGGAGGTCAGTCAAGGAAGTCATTTTTTTTCTTTTTACTATGTTACAAGGAAGAGAACAGACTGCCCAAGAGAAACGGAGCTAACGTCATCCTCTGAGCATGAATTTCTGTGGCCACCACATAGGCTCCAGAGCGGAGTCAGCTATGGGGTGATTACACTCCTGGGACCAGGGAGCTTTGTATACAATCCGGGAGGACTGAAAACCCTGTTGTTAGAAAGAAAAACCTTCCATTTTGTTGCAACTGTAAGAAATTGAGGGAAGGGGCGCCTGGGTGGCTCAGTCAGTTAAGCGTCCGACTTCGGCTCAGGTCATGATCTCACTGTTCATGGGTTCAAGCCCCGCATCGGGCTCTGTGCTGACAGCCAGCTCAGCGCCTGGAGCCTGCTTCGGATTCTGTGTCTCCCTCTCTCTGATCCTCCCCTGCTCATGCTGCCTCTCTCTCTCTCAGAAATAAATAAAACATTAAAAATTAAAAAAAAAAAAGACTTTAAAGAAATTGAGGGAAAAAGAATTCAAATTGATAAGTCTTTTGTTTTCAAAACTGAAAATATCATTTAAGCAGGTTTTGATCACGTGTGTATATGAAACAGTCATAGCACTTTTAATAATAGCAATAAACTCGTATTGATTTGTATTTCCTGTGCTAATTTCTTTGTTAATATTTACTTGCAATATAGAAATATTTATTTCTATACTAATTTCTTTACATAGATTATTTTGTTTAGTCCTCTAGGTGTCAACACCACATGAAGTGGGCACAATTAAAGTACCCATTTTTATAGGTAAGGAAATTTAGCCATGAAGAGGTTAAAGAACTTGCTCAAGGTTACACATCTATCAGATGACAGAAGCAAGATTCGAGTCTAGGTCTCCACAATCCCTAAACTGGAGTTCTTAATCCCTATCATCAATTTTTGTTCCAAAGAGCACTCCCCAGGTAATCAAATCTTCATAATATAATGCACCTTAGCAATTAGCTGTCATACCTGCTTCTAGTAGAATTGATGACACACCTGAGACCCAGAGATATTAAATGAATTTCTCAAGGTTATACAACTAAGGGTAAAACCGGTGTCAAATTCCTGGTAACTTCTACTACATACATTATTATTTAATAGGAAAACTATTAACATTCTCTGTGTTAGGTCAAATTTAAAATTTTTTTTTATGTTTTTTATTTATTTCTAGGAGAGAGAGAGAGACAGTGTGAGCAGGGGAGGGTCAGAGAGAGAGGGAGTCACAGACCGAAAGAGGCTCCAGGCCCTGAGCTGGCAGTCAGCACAGAGCCCGACGCGGGGCTCGAACCCACAACCGCGAGATCATGACCTAAGCGAAAGTCGGAAGCTTAACCGACTAAGCCACCCAGGCGCCCCTGTGTTAGGTCAAATTTAATTCCCAGAATTCCTTGTTTCCAGTAGATAACTTTTTAAATATTATTTTCATATTTGAGAAAATGGAGGCCCAGAATTTGTTAAGCAAATTCTTAGTACTCAAAATTAATGATTTTGACTTTTGTTAAAACAATCACAGTTGAATATAAAAGGGAATTATCCCTGCTTTTTCTGTTAACTTTGGCCAACCACTGCTGTGTCACAGGCTGCAATGCTAGCCATCAAGCCAATTCACCTCACTGACTGGTTTTGTTCATATCTGAATGCCTTCTGGCTGGTTTCCAGTTTACCTAAACTAGGCTACCTCTCATTGTCATAATCCAATGGTCTCTGGAAACATTTGAGGTTAAATTTGTACTGGCAGAATACTTACAAACTAGGGTGACTGGCTATCTCATTTTGCCCAGGACTCAGAGGAAGGGAATTCTCAGAACATGGAATTTTTAGTGCTAAAATCATTGAAAGGTTAGGAAAACCAGGAAAACATAGTCACCTTATTTGATATCTATGAAGTAGTCACTGTTTAGTGGGAAGTCTAGCTTGATAAACACATTCCAAGTATCATTCATTCATTCATTTCAGTAAACATTTATTTTCTTCTCAATAACACATAACCACTAAGCACTAGTGATCAGTGTGAGACACAGAAATTCTGTCTTCCAGAATCATACCATCTAGGATAGGGAGATAAGGCAAACTTACAAATAACCCTAATCTCAGGCAGAAGGATGGGAGTCCAAACTAATGTCTACGCGTACATATTTGCAATATCATGACCTGGCTTTCCATCGGGAGCCACTTTGTATAACTGAAGTTCCAAGGAATCTGAAACTCTCCACTTGAAAAATATAACAAGGTCAATACAATGAAGGATAACATTGCTGATGTTAAGTATAATTTCTTCGCTGTTTCTAGGGAGATCCAAGTTTTAATAGGAAATCCAAACCTTTAATAGAAAAGTCATTCTTATGGGGAAATCAATAATTATGAGAGGGTTTCTTTTAACATACATGCAAATGCCTTTTAATTGATTTTACTCAGGCACTGGCAGCTTAGTTGAACATGAGCTGTTTTTTTTTTTTTTTTCCAAGTGAACCCTTGGGGTGAGAGAGCCTATGAAAATCTCTCAGGGGTATTAGCTGTGAAAGACCAGTAGCTTATGACAACTAAGCTATTAAAAGCAGTCTTATTACCATTTTCCAAGCTGCCACCAAGCTCTATACACCTGCTGGTAAAAACTAAGGAAACAAGTCAGTAGAGACCTGGCCTATCTGTCTGTATAATGGGGCCATACCCATTTAGCAACCTAACAAACCTTTATGAATCATATCTATTGACAGAGAGGGAAGTATTAATTCCACTTTGGGGCTTGGGAGAGGTGAAGAAAGTAGAGGAAGACTTCACAGAAGAGGTTACACTTGACCGGAGAATTGATGGTTCAGTAGCTCTTCACTTAACGGGCAAGAGTCAGACTGTCAGTTTGGCTAATAAAGATGAGGTGAGCAGACAGCTACAGATGTGAAAGGTAGGAAAGAAACAGCCATGGCCAGAAGTGAAAAAGAGTTGGCCAGACAGAGGGGAACGGGTGGAGAAAAAAACACCAAAAGTAATAGGTACTGATTATTGAACTCATTCTGTGCCACCTGCTGCTGTGAGCTTTACTTGTAATTATCTCACCAAGGTCCTGACATTAGCCACATGAAGCCAGAACCATCCCAATTTGCAGATGAGAAGCAGACTGAGAGAGGTTTGCCCAAGGCCATGCAGTTGACGGGCAGAAGAGCTGTGGTTGGACCCCATTCCTTGAACTCTAGGCCAGGGCACCAAAATGCTCTCACTTCTCTCTTCATGGCCACAGTGGGGACACCAGGGTCCCAGTCTTGTGAAAAGAGAAGTCCCCTCCCCAGTGTCATCATTTTTCCCCTATCTTCCTACAGATGAGGGGGATTTCTTTCTGGCTTCAGTGGAGGTAACTTTAAACAGCTGTGTCATACAACGCTCAGGAATAAGAGGCCAGCCAGTTGGTAGGAGGCCATATTATTGGTCACAACATCCTGAAAGCCAGATCTGTGCAGATGTTTTCCTGTCACATTGGCCCCCAAACTTCTCAGCCAAAGTCACCATTCATTCTTCATGCTCACAAGCCGGCGACTCTAGTTTCATCCCCAGGAAGGGAAGCAGGAAAAGTGAGCTAGAGAGCCCATTAGTCTTAAAAGCACAGTGCCAAGGCATAAAAACAAACAAGTACATTTCAAAACGGAAAGCTCACCCAGCTACGACTTGGAGAAACAGCTCTGGGGCATGGGAGACTTTTGGGTAAGCTGCTGGGCACAGCTGGACCTAATTGGGCTCTGGTCTGGGGAGCCTCTGCTCCCTGCAGGCCACCGGGCACACTGCTGAGAGGTGACATCCAGTGGGACAAGCAGATGATTCTGCATTCCATCGGAAGCAACCCGGGATACACTCTCTGCTGGGGAACATGGAAATCTTCTAACCTACAAAGAAAGGGGCTTTCCATGGATTTCCCAATAATACGCATTTATCTGAAAAGGAAAGTAAGAAAAAGCCCCGGCGGTCAGACAGAAAGCAAGTTCTGTGGCCTGCACAGTGAAGGCACTGTTCTGACTTCATTCTCATGGAGGAGACACCCATGACACACACTGTTTTAAATAACTGACTATTTGCTTCTCATTTGAGATGCATAATCTACTCAATGAAATGGGCACTTAATAACCCTCTTTTTGAAAAGGAACAATTGAGTTAGTTGCTAGTCACACATTTCTGTCTCTCACCCTGAACAAACATCCGTGGAGTGAAAGAGGAAACTTTTCAGTGTTCCTCCAACACAGAAGGCTCTTTTCTGCCTTTCTGCCTTTGTCTAGAAAACTGCTTTCTCTCTGGTTAATGCTTAGTAATCCTTCCAGATAGCAATGGTCGTGGTGGTGGTGACTATGACTATGATTGGAGTATAGTATCTGTGCCTGACGTTGCACCCCCAAATTTTCATGACTTGATTCATTTATTTCTCAAAAGTAAAATGGTCTTAATACCCTCATTTTACTCAGGCAGAGAAGGGTGTCTTCTTCAAGGCAAATAGCGAGTAAGTGCAAAAACAGTGCACTCCACAACAACTAAAAAGTTGAAAAATGCAGAGCACAGCAGATGTGGGTGCAGAAGCTCTCATGCATTGCTGGTGGGAGTGCAAATTGGTGGAACCACATTGGAAAATTGCTTTGTAGTACTTACCAAAGTTGACAACGAGCATATAAATAATTCTACTTGAAGGTATACAAATACACTGCCCCCATCAAAAGTCAAATATATGTTCATCTCCTAAAGATGAAAATATGGGGCCATCTGGGTGGCTCAACAGGTTAAGTGTCTGGCCAGCTCAGATCAGGCTCTTAGGGTTCGTAGGTTCGAGCCCCATGCCTGGCTCTGTGCTGACAGCTCAGAGCCTGGAGCCTGCTTCTGATTCTGTGTCTCCCTCTCTCTCTGCCCCTCGCTTGCTCATGCTCTGTCTCTCTCTCTCTCAAAAATAAACTTTTTTTTTAAAGGAAAATATGGGGGCGCCTGGGTGGCTCAGTCAGTTAAGCGTCCAACTTTAGCTCAGGTCATGATTTCAAGGTTTGTGGGTTCGAGCCCCGCGTTGGGCTCTGTGCTGACAGCTAGCTCAGAGCCCAGAGCCTGCTTCAGATTCTGTATCTCCCTCTCTTTCTGACCCTCCCCTGCTCACGCTGTCTCTCTTTCTCTCTTAGAAATCAATAAAACATTAAAAAAATTTAATAATAAATAAAAATTAAAAAGGAAAATATGTATTATAATGCTAATTCCATTCCAGGCTATGGAGACCCCACTGAAATTCAAGTGTATGTTCACTAAGAGATCCATATAATAACGCACTATTTATAGTCCCAAATTTGAACTATTCAAATGTCATCAACAGTAAAATGAGTAAGATTGGGTATAATTGCACAATTGCATAATAAAAGACAGCATGAAAGTAAACAACTTACAACTAGGTGTAACAATATAGAAAACAATATAGAAAAGCTCACAAAAGTAGGGGCGCCTGGGTGGCTTAGTTGGTGAAGCGTCCGACTTTCGCTTAGGTCATGATCTCACGGTTCGTGGGTTCGAGCCCCGCGTCGGGCTCTGTGCTGACTGCCGGCTCAGAGCCTGGAGCCTGTTTCAGTCTGTGACTCCCTCTCTCTCTGACCCTCCCCTGCTCATCCTGTCTCTCTATCTCCTAGAAATTTAAAAAAAAAAAAAAACTGTAAAAAAAAATAAATAAATAAAAAGAAAAGCTCACAAAAGTAAAGGGAAAGAATGAAGCCTAACACAGAACAGTACATATATCATGATTTGATTTACATAAAGTTCAAAAACAAAGTGAGACGGGCCTACAGTGCTGAAAGTTAGGGCAGCAGTTTCCCTTGGAGGATGGTAGTAACTGTAATGGAAGCTTCTGGAGTGCTGATGTTTTCTATTCTTGATCTTAGGATTGGTTACCCAAGTGTGTTTATCCAATGGTATACTTACAAATGTGTTTTGCTTCCCTATATGTATGAAATATAATCTATTTTAAAACATGTTTAAAATGAAGAAAAAAAGTCTAAGCAAATTCAAAGCTTGTACCCTTAACCTTTGACTATATATCCATAGTTTAAAAATAATCCTGGGGCACCTGGGTGGCTCAGTCGGCTGAGCATCAGACTTTGGCTCAGATTGTGATCTTGCAGCTCATGGGTTTGAGGCCCATATCAGGCTCGTTGCTGTCAGCACAGAGTCCACTTTGGATCCTCTGTCCCCTTCTGTCTGCCCATGCCCCACTTGTGCTTTCTCTCTGTCTCTCTCAAAAAATTTTTTTAAATTTTTTAAATAAAATTAATTAATTAATTTAAAAAAATAAAAATAATCCAGAACACAATAACACTGGCATACACACACATATACAAAACAT